>BMAT01008732.1:563853-591569 GCA_019649035.1 Elysia marginata
TTTACCTATTATCGGCAAGTTGGCTTTTTTAGCTAGTAGATTCTGGCACTTGACAAACTGTAGTCTTGAATAAAGTCTTCTTTTAATTATTTTTTTTAAAGATAGGATTATCATTATTCGCATTAATAAATTTGTAATTATATTTTTAAGTATTCTCGACTACATCATCCTCATAAAAAGCAGTAAGGAGCGTTTTACACAAGAAAAACACCCTATCTCTTCTAATTTACTTATATGGGGTCCTTTGTTTTGGTAGTAGGTCAAGGCGCATAACTCTCGCCGACCGTTTTTAGGAACATCGTCTATTCTTGACTAGGATTTTGAAGGACATGTGGTAAGATGATGGAATATGCAAAGCTTTGAAAATTGCAAAACGCTTTTTCTTATTAAGAGATATAAATGTATTTCATATCTGAATACTACAAAGCAAAAAATATTCAAATGCCTGAATGCCATAATACCTTTACATGAGCCCTTTTTGCCAAGGTGGTATGTTTTTTTTTTTTTAACTTTCAATGGGGGGCAAGTTTTTCAATTTTCTTAGAGTCTTTTTTGTCTTCTAGGAATTTGGACAAAATTATCGTCAAATCCACCAAACTGTAAAAGCAGTTAATGTAAGGAAACTCATAATACAAAGACTTTCTTTTTATCTCAAGAATTTTCCTTTAGGCAGGACTGGTAATCTTGTTGCAACAGATTTAAAGAGAAATTTATTTTGAAAAAAAGGGAGGGAGTGCTGCACACTAAATTGTGTCCTGATCTATAGATCTATGAGTCACAGTGAGGGGCAGTTGGTGGGTGAACCACAGCCCCTGTAGTAATATTAGATCCTTAAAATGCCCAGAGAGTTGAGAGGTGAGAAGAATGTGTAGACTAAAATTTACAAAAGCAAGCAAGCAGACTTGAGATGATTCAATGACATGTGGATTTCGACACTTGCGCTATATTATATTTTAATGCTGGGTTTTATATGGCTCTGTTCTTGTATAAACAAAGATAACTGGTCATGTTCCGATAATTTTTACAATAAGTTGTAAAGCTCAAAAAGAGAAAAACAGATATTTCAAAGCCAGACTAATATCAACAGTTTTTGTTACGCCAGTTGGAGTGAAATATGGACAATATTGTGAAAGGTTGACCTGTGGCGACGTATGTAAGAATTTAGATGTGTCTGCTATTATGAAACTTTCAAAAGATTTAACATTACTCTTATTTATAGAAATTTAACATTTGAAAATGAAATGGGCATAAATTTTATTCTTCTCTCAAATTTCTCTTCCTTGAGTTCAAATCAAACTTAACTTAAAACAGGCACAAGTCACACAAGTTGAAGATACCTCATGTTGTGTTCAGTTGGGTCAATATCCTTTCGCTTGACTTTGAAGATTTTAGCTAAATTTGATTTGAGAACCTGCACAACAACAAAAAATAAATTCAGAAAAATGTTGTTAATTTATACAATGATGTTAGGATCATCTTTGTAACTACCAAATACTTCTGTCTTCTAGTTCTACATATTTAATTTTTTGCCTGAGAAAGTAGTAAAGCCAAAACAAAACAGAAATGTAAATTAGTCTGAAATCAAAACTAGTTCTATCAGGCATTTTGGGATATGGTAGTAAGGTCTCAGTGCTAAAGCACATTTAAAAAGAAGAAGATATTGGACAAAAAGAAGAATTATAAAAGTTTTGTTTTTTTGCTGATAGCTAATTCCTGTTTTTCTGATTCAGAGTAATTTTGTTAGGTTAAGGAAAGAATCAACCCTTAATTCATAAAGATTTATAAAATTATTCAGCCTGGCTTTACAGAAAAAAACTAAAACAAACAGAAGATACTTTTTCAGCTTTGTGTCTGCACAAAGTTTATAACACACCTCGCTGGCTGCTTCTTTCAAAGAGACTGAACTTTCTGAATCTGACAAATCCATTCTCTGGTAGCCGTGGTCGTTCTCTAGGGCCCGCTCTGCATTTTCTCTGAGAGCCATAATGGATTTAGGATCCTCAGTCTCCCCAACATCAATGTCAGATTCCTGTATAACGAAAAGCAGAGTAAAACAAAAAAGTTCAATCAAACCAACATTATTTCCTTTTCAAATAGTTACAGTGCAGCACTATGCACTGAATAAATGTATCTGAACTGAGAGTAAATTTTTGCAACCAGGGCAAATAAGTTAGATTCTTTAAGTTTTAAAATTGAGAAATAGATTTATTCCTCTTTTTCTCTTTATTTAAAATTAAAAGATACCTTCCTGCAAATTAGCATTTATATAAATTATTGCAACTTTCAACATTTATCAGCTGAAAAAAATGCTTTGTTCAAAATACCAACGCTCTGCAATGTGGAATTCGCAACATCTGACTCAACTGCCCTGGTCTGAAGATGTTTGCACCTAATTAATCAAACTGAATTGAACCATATTGCAGTTATAAATGTGTTATAACAATATGGCAAACTTGCTTACATTACAAAGGTCCGCTTATATCTTATTATGTTGAAAACAGTTGAACTGATGTGTGGGAAAACAGAGTTTGTGCAATTCTTTGGGTCCATCAAGTTTGTGAGCTAGTAAAGGTTTCAGACTGCCTTCTTTTAATGCCAAACCTGGAAATGACATCACCAATGTCATTCCATCAACTAAGAAAAGTCAAGAATACTTCAAAAAGTTTATGCCCTCCATTATTTTCTCCGTGCTATTTATAGATTATTAATGAACATATATTTGAAAAAAATTTTTTGCTAAATAATTATTGGGGGAATCATAGTATAATGTTACTGTTAGGCAATTTGATTGAAAATGACTTGACTCAATTAATGACTCTATCATTAATCATAACAGAAAATTTAAAAATCTTTTTGGGTCTTTTTAAATTTCTAACACTGACTTCTTTGTACTACTATCAAGCATGATGAGTTTGCTCCATTACTAAGTTACTAAGTTGTGTCAAAAATTAAATTGATCTTTATAAAGCTTTAAAAAAAATACACTCAAATGCAATGTACAAATCTTTCCCAAAAAAAAACCAAACAAAAAAACAACCGGATATCTGAATCTGGTTTGATTCTGAGTAGCATAAACAATGCCGGAAAGTTTGGAAACTTTAGGATTACTTTCAACTCATGTATAGAATAATACACACATATGAAAGAGCAACAAATACTCACATCAGAACTTAGCATTATATGCAGATTGTCACTGGAGCCTGTGGACAGTGAAGTTGACATTGAGCTGATAGGCCTATCATTGATGGTACTTGAGGTTGTTGTCAGCGATGGACTAACCAAGTTCAGTCCCATTCTTGCCTCTGAAGAGCTTCTGGTATTGTCCCGCTCATCTTCCACTTGAGGCAGGCAACTATGGGCATCAGGGTAGGTATAGGATCCTCTCTTGGTGCCACTAGTACTATTATTAGACTCATCTTTATCCTCTCCTCCAGACAGTCTTCTTTTTACGCCATGTTTACTTACCTCCAAAGTACATGAGCTCAGTTGACCAAATGACCCCGTTAGAGTTTGTGTATAGTGTGAGGATGACTGTAAACTGAGTAGTGAGCTCTGTTGCTGGCATGCAGCTACAGATCCAGAGGTGCTAACCTTTAGAGCTGTGTTTGTACTAAGTGTTGATGAACAGGCAGAATATGTTGACGATGTGGCCAAGATATCCTGTGACTGTGATAACTGCTCAACAGTGGATTCTGTAACAATGCTGCTACTGCCAGTGGTGATGATACTATGAACCTCTTGAATTTTAAGTCCTGAAGAAACTGTAGCACTGTTTTGTTGAGTCACTGGAACAACAGGACTTTTTGCTTTTGTTAGCGTGTTGGCTGGTGGATACACCATTATCAGATTGGAGGTCTCTTGTTTTGTATTTGGTATATACAGATTGGGACCTTTCCGCATTTTTTGTTTGCTCTCTGACAATGCAACTGGTCTTTTTCCTAGATTCTTGTCTTGCTCTTCCATCTGTTCGGATGACATTTTTGATGCTGCTGTATTTCCCTGTTGAGTGGGTTTATTGGGTGGTGGAAGGGCTCCGTCTTCTTGTTTGCCACCTTCTGAAGAGTTGTCCCCTGAGGATCTAGGAGTTTGATCTTGATTCTGCGGGTCTTTCAGGGCAGGAGGAGATTCCTCCAAGCTCATTATTGGACCTACTAAAGAAGGTGTCACCGATGTTGTAGGTGGAAGGCCAAGCTGGTCTTGCTTTTTAACAGAAGAGGGACTTTGCTGAGAGGCTTCACTTGTGGTTTGCTGTGATTTCTTTTTTTGTTTTAGGTGAGCTGCATCAAAAGTCAAGATCACTTCATCATTACTGATGGTCTCCTTGGTTTTACTACTACCAGTAGTTGTTAGATCAACAGATTGCTTTAAAACAGGAGAAACATCTTTAGGGTGAGGACAAGTCTTATCTTTTGATGCTGTAGTGCTGTGAGTAGACAATAAAGACCTCGACGACGATGGAATCAACAGAGGTTGTAACTTGCTTGCTGGTGGTTGAGATCCCATGGGTCGCAGCAACACGGGACCCTTGACAATTGCTTGAGGGAAAGCTTGTGTGGAATTTGGAAATCTTACAAGGATTGGATGATGACCTGAGGCGACAGAGCTAGAAGTTATCACTGGTGATGTTCCTCCAGCCCTCACTTGTGTAGGAAGAGGTGAGGGGATAATGGGCACCATCTTGGGACCATGAGGCCCACAAACTGGCACAGTTATAAAAGGCAAGGCACATGTTTTCATTGATCCAAGCTGAGGTTGATCACCAGCTGCTATCTTCTGACCTGAACTCACAGGTAATGTGACCAGTGCTTTATTGTCGTTTGAAACTCCAACAACTTGCATCAGCCCATCCTTACCCTGAATCTTCATGTATTTCAAATCGTCTGGTTTCACAGTATAATAAAAAGGGAGAATGTTTGAGGTAGAGGTGGCTCCGCTAGAAACTGATGCCGCTGCTTTACTCTTTAAAAGGCTCCTAGCCTGGGGGTTCATGCTCCCAATGGGCTTAAGCTTGATACTTTTAGGACCCTGCAAAGATTTTGTAGTTGAAGTAGAAGGCAAGGTTGATACTCCTAGAGGGACAGATGTGCTTGTAACACTTGTGATGGTGGAGTCTGAAGGTAAAGCCAAAGAGACACTTGAGGTAACAAAACTTTTGCCATTTTCAACACTGTCCTGGGTGGACTCTACAGAAACCATGGCTTGCAGTGAAGCACCTTTCTTTTGCACTTGTATTAAAGGAGCAATGTGATAATCTGTCACAGAGGGGTCTTTAAGAGGAGCAGCAGTTGTTGCTTCAGTACTTGTCCTTCTGCTGTTGGGAGCACTGACTGATTTTTGCTGATTACTGGTGAGATCATTTCTGGATGTCACACGCATCCTGCTCAGACCAGAAATACCCACATTGGCAGAGAGATTAGACACTCCACTTACACCCAATGTGTGATGCTGAGAAGATATTTGAAGGCTGCTTGGGACTATAGAACCAGGATTTACTATTGGGTTGGTCTTCACAGGTGAGCTGTCACTTAAATCAATCACTTGACTGTCAAGATCTGAAGGGGCCTTTGGAAGAATTTCTCTTCGAGTTACACGTACACGAATTGAGTACATCTTGCCTGGCAGTTTCTTTCTAAGCTCTTCAGGAATGACACTAGGCTTGTGGGCCTTTGGCAAGATCTCAACCAGAAACTCACATATTTTCATAGTACGCGGTTGAGGGTACTGTCCTCGGGTTAAGCATTGGGCCACTTTACCCAGAATTTCTTTACGCGCACCCTCCCAGTTGCAATTAGCCAAAAACTCAAGAAGCTTCACTTCATCCTCTTCTTGCACATCTTCCTCCTCATCTTCACATGTTGTTGTGGGCTGTGATGTGACACGCTTTTTCTTGGGTGGAGGACCTCTGGCTTTGAGGCAAACCATTGAAGTATGCCATGGCTGCTGGTAACGATTTCGACCACTCCCCTCACCATTACCAGTTCTCATGCTATTGTGATTGTACACCGAGATAGGTATTAGACTCTCTCTAGCACCTTTAGGAGTAACCTGTGAAGATTCGTGTGGTTTGCCCAACATCTGTGTACTAGAAACCTGTGGTACAACAGGAAGCATCCCAGATGATGGTGCTACAACGTTACTAGACTCAGTTGAATTGGCTTGCGTAGAAACAACAGGCTGGTCCGCTCTACTCTCAGAGCCGCTATGAGTGTGAATAGGAGTGAATGTCATTATGTTAGACGTGGCAGTGTCAGATGCAATACGGCTTGTTCCTGGCTCTCTTGACTTTCGCTTGTAATTGTATGGCTGAGTGCGGGCACATGTAGACAAAGTAAATATTTCACTTGAAAGTGGATGGCTCTTGCGTTTTCTGTATTGGGATTGGAAAAGAAATAAATCCATGCATGTTACAAAAAAATTTCTTAAGAGACTATAACATTTCTCCAGACCATATTTCTTTCTACTATGTGGCTCCCTGGTACACCCTTTTTTTTTACAGGAATGGAGCTAGCCTATAAATGATAGCATCCATTTACTTTTTATGTTATTATTCATTTTTTTCCTTAAAGTGTCCTACCTTGCATGTCATGAAAAACAGTAACATTCTTTTTTTTTTATTTCTGTTGGTAATATTCTCTCACCATATATTTTTTTAAGGTAATAGGACTTAAGAGTTCAAACGTACCTCCTGTGTGCTGATTGCTCCCATACAGGAACAGTCTGCCTGTCTTCCTCAAAAGCGATAGAAATGGATTTTTTGTGCCTTGTTGCCAGGTAGTCTTCATACCTTGTGTCAAGGAATGATTGAATCTGAAAAAAATGTAAACAGTTAGATCAAAACGGTCACTGAAAACCTACAAAAATATAAACGCTTCTCTATCCTGTTCAATAGTTTTATTAATACCTTGCCAGTATCACAAAAAGTATATAAAAAGGAAAAAATTTCAGTTTGAAGTGCAATGGGTTGAAAAAATGAACTAATTTCAAGGGTAAAAAAACACAAGGTTACACTAACTGTAGCTAGTGCAATGTTGAGAAGCATCCATGTGAAGATCCATATGATGTACATATATGTATTTAGTTCCATCCTTAGATTTCCCATAAGAAATGCTAGTTCTATTTATCAGCTTCAGGTAGGCTACATTACTATTCAAACTCAGTAATGATGGTGACAAAAAGAGAAAAACGAGGACAACTTTTTCATGACCTTTGGGAATTACTCTTTCCTTAAAATAAAGATAAATTTCAACAAAAAATGAAATGGTTGCAAAGGCACCTCGAAATGCTGATAAGTGGCTTTTGCATCTCTACCATCAGAATGCTGTTAGCATAAAAAGGCCACACTCTTATGGCAGAGCCATTCCTAGGCTGTTATCTTATTGTTAGCAATTGAGTGCAAACATGCAAATCCATAATGCAGGGACCACAAGCACAAATGATGTAGAGTCAGGTACCAAACCTTAGTTACATGAAGCGCTTTGATTTCTACATTAAAAATTGGAGCAGAAACTGTATGACTGTGTTGAACCCATCTTGTTAGGCAAACAAGCTTCTTGAAACAGGTGGATTGAGGCGGACACCAGGAAATTCAGAGGTATTTTTCAGTTGTAATAGTGCAGAGGCAGCAAAGACAATGCGATTGGCCACAGATTATTTGTTTTGTTTTCAGCAGCTGTTTGGGGTGCAAAGATTTCCAAGGGGCAGTAGAGTACTTGTACATTGATTGTTAAAATTAGTTCAAGAAACAGGAGATCTGAAGACAGAGGAAAATTAGCAGTGGAAAACAAAGCAGTTTGATGAAATGTGGTTTAGAGGGATCAGAAGAAAAAAATAGTGCTCTGCTGTATTTGTTTTGTACCAGTCAATGAGCAACAAAGCAGCAAAACCCCTTTTTTTTGCTATTTAAATAATGTAATGCCCAAAGGAGTGTTTGCTTTTTCTACATCAAGGCCCTTTATGTTTCAAATATTGTGGGCTTAAATCTATTCTAAGTCAATACAGTTTAATTTGGCTTAACACAGACTTTAACTCACATTTTGATCTGTCGCTGAGGGGTCATAGTCATCAGGATAACCAGGAAGTCCAAGATCTTCAGAGTAAGAAGCTGCATCAACAACCCTAGAGTTTTCCCCTTCTTGTTTTGATTCAAATTGCATCAGGTTATCTTCATCAGGAAGAGAGTCAATCTCAATCACAGGCTTTGACATAGCACTTGTTAAATAGGAGAAGTCATCTTCAAATGGAACACCACTTAAGCCCGATGCCACATCCTGTGTCAAAAGGAGATAACAGAATAAGAATTGGCATAGTAGTAATAACAATTATTAAGAATTAATAATACTTATGACATACATACTGGCAAAAAAATGTAAAATGAAGGTGTTTGCTCATTGCTTAAAAACCAGCCAGAACTGTTGAAAAAAGAAAGCTTTAGAAAACAGAAATTAAAGCTACAGTATTTTAGCCCAACAGTACATCACTGTCACAAATTGTCTGTGTAAATCAGTGATTGAGGGAGCGTTGAGGGCAGCAGAGGCAGAGAAGGACCTCCAAGAAAAAGGTTGGATGATATAAAGGCATGGAGTGGGTTGACAAGACAGGACTGCAGTACCCAAGCCCAAATGCGAGAAGTTTGGCATGCAATTTCATGTCAATATTGTAAGAAATGACACTCGTGATGATTCATTTGAATATAAACACCAGTCTAAAAAACAAAAATTCTAGGCTAAGGTGCTTTACATTCGATTTTTAAAAATCGTAACAATGCACATTCATATATCGGTAAGCCTACAACCTTTCAGTCATACAGCAATATCTACATGCAATAGATACAGTACACTCAGACAAGAAAAAGAAGACAATAGGCACATACATATATACAACCATTCACACCTTGACATCCTTGCTATTATATCACACTGTATAAACCAACAGTCTATGACATCTAAAAGAGGTAGGGTTTAAGCTTTTTTTTTAAACACACTAAGGTAGCTTTCTTCACCCAGATCTTGCAAAAAGGCATTCCACACTCTTGAACCAAAAAAGCTAAATGATGTTTTATCAAAGTTTGTCTCATATCTAGAGACAAGTCGAGTTTTTTTGTCAATAAACGATCTTGAACTTTGAGCTGGTTTTAGCATTTTAAAAGCTCAGTCAAATATTTTAAAGTTGATACTTGGATGCAGCTATAAACTAGGTCAGTTGCTTCAAATTGGGTCCTTTTTTTACAGACAGCCACTGGAATTTTTCAGAAGATCAACACAATATCAAATTTTGATTTTCTAAAAATAACTCCAGTTGCATGGTTTAGGATCAGCTGCAGTTGTACGTTGTTGTGAGTAATACGCAACAGCAAAGAATTGCAAAAGTAATGCTTAGAGAAAATGAGAGTTTTGGTAGCTTCTATAGACATGTCTCTCTATCTCTTTCCATCTGGCCATGAGGTGTTGACTTAATGCAAAATAAAAATTTTTAAATAAAGATGGAAAAAAAACGGGACCGGTGCAAAGGTGTTGACTTTGACCCAGAGTTGACTTCAAGCGGTTGACTTCTTGCAGATTCAACTGTATATTCTTTGTTCATTTGCATGTACTTTAAGTTTGTTTTTTTAATGCATGCCTACAAAATTTCAAAAAAAATTTTGGTGTTTGGAAAGGAAGCTCATAAAATATGTCTCTTAAAATCAGCTTAGAAAGTTAGAGCAGGAAAATTGTGGGACAAATTAATGTGCATTCTTTTGATTTAAACATTTATGGTACAGTTAAGATATGCATAAATTAGAAAACAACGTTCAACTTTCTTCCACTTCTCACAAATTTATAGTCTTACCTTCATGTCTTTTCTAGGTTGTCGCTCTGTTTTCTCACAGTAGATTTCACTGGTTTCATACAGCATCATTGCTTTTCTTGTGATAGCATCAAGATTCTTGGCTGAGCGGTGAGTTTTCTCTCGCTGAGGAAGGTTAGAGAATCGTTCCCCTGGCTTGATGGGCTTGCGCTTCATGGAAGGGAGGTATGGAATGTTGTCGAACTCACTGCCGTTGCTGAGGGATTAAAGCATCCATGATTTGTTTATCTTGGTAAAGCACAAATGTAGTCCAAGTATACCCAAAGATGAGCATATTTTTTTTTATTTAATAAAAAATGTTACTACAGCATTTCAATAGAATAAAATGACTCTCTCAGAACAATGTTGATAAAACAAATCTCATTCCAAGAAGTCATTTTTTTATTTTTAAAAATTTTGTAGAAGGAATTAAATATTGTAACACCAAAAGATCTAACAATAAGAGTGAGACGTTATGAAAACTGCAGATTCTATTATTGGTGACTGAAATAGTGATTATTGAAGGCCTTTCAAGAGGTTTAGAGAGGACATGCCCTGTTGCAGACTTTTAAAAGGAGTTTTCTGAGAAAAGTTGAATTTGGACTAAAAGAAAATAAGCTATTTTGGGTAAATCATGCATAAAACTTTACACCAAGGCCTCCAGGCAGGTTTGCACCTCACAGAGTTCACTTTATAAGATGGATTTAGATTTAAAAATTTAGTGGTTTCATAACTCATAGAACCCATTGACTTGAATAACAAATTGAATATATCTATAACAAATTCAACCCTAGATTTCAAGTTAGATTTAGGACCGGAAGCTGAAACAAATATAAAAAATAGATGTATTACTTGTGTTCCCTGTTTCTATGATGTTTTCCTTTGGCTTTTCTTTTATTCAGCTTTTCAGGTACACTGAGGCCAATATTTTCTCTGAGTGCAGGTTCTCTGCCTGTTCTAGCTTTGGATGAGCAGGTACAGCTCAGCATACAGGATGGTTGGCCACAGTGAGTCATCTCTGGAATGGGCTTCTCTGGATCAAGGCTGATGGAGACAGAAACAGCTATAGTTTAGATACAAACAGATCTAAAACAAAAGTTTTAACATCAGATATGTACTTTAGAGTAAAATTATAGGAACTGCAAAAATATTTTGGTTTAGCTGGGGTAATTTAAATTATAAAAAGAAAAAAAAATTTAGTTCAAAAGAATATATCTGGTTTATCCAACCTAGGTTCAAAGAGATTCCATTGTTTTATGTAAAATTTCTTCATAGCAGATCTTCCGTTTTGAGGATTTATTTATAAAATAAATATTTACTGAAAATCATGAACATGACTTAGATATTTGGGGGGAGGGGGGGGGAGTTTGGTAAGGGTTGTCACATTGATGATTTTTTATGTATTTCATCTCACATAGATCCTATACCTAGCTAGAAATAATGTGAGGGGACAGTGTCATCCCTTTTTTATTTTTTGAAGTAGTGACCACCTGCAAGAATCTACAATACATTTTGTGTGTGTAGAGGAAGGGGGAGGGTGGAGGCCTGCAAGTTTCCCTTAGTAGAATGGTAGTTGTCGCCACAAGATTTCCAAATCTTGCTAAGATAAAGTAGAGACAACTGCGTGTGCAACCATCAAGGCCGCACAGTGAATGAAACCAACATAAATATTTGCCAGAAATCACACATGTATGGGGCAACGGGTTGTCTTTCCCTTAAGCGTTAAATTCTGTTGGTTTTTACCAAAGCACAGGAAATTTGTGTTGTTGTGCCACCTGATAAATGAGAATACATGTACCGGCACTATTATTATCAGGGCATGCACACAAGGGCAATGGCTCGATTACCATACAGGGGTAATGACCGTTACTCTTACTCTTACAATGAGACAAATTTAGACCTGAATTTACCCCATTGCTGCTGAGTATAACTAGTCATAGGTATCTTGCATCTATAGACCAAATTTTACCAATGCTCTTCAAAGTTAATACACAGAAAAGAAAGCTAAAACCGACAGTTTACATTTATTCGGAAAAGGGGTTAAATTATACCATACGCATGATGGCACAGATTTTTAACAATCCAAGAGTTCACTTGCTTTTTAACCGGCCCAAAACCGGCCAAAATTGGGCCTAGGGCCTCCTATTTTATCTCCGCCCAAACCAGTCTAATTTAGCAACCCATACCTGGCGGTGATATTAATAGTGGAACAACCCGCTATATTTTTATATATGATTAGGAAAATCCTTCCGTTCTGCTCTTAATATAGATCCTAACATCTTTCGGAGTTATTTTAGGATCTCCACAACTCGAACCCATGGGAGAGGGTAGTTTGTTGACAGGAATCTGAACCATAGAAACAAAATAGCTGCCATAGAATGTAAATCAAAAGGGTTTTAAAAAAACCTGATCCACTGATATGACGGAAAGCAGACAGGGCACTCTTTAAGCCTCAATAAAATACAGAAAACTGGGAAATTTCCAATAGATGAAATAAACAGAAACACAAAAAAAATTTTCCAACAGGTAATAAAAAAATAAACGAAAAAAAAAACGAAAATTTTCCAACTGATGAAAAAATGAGGAAAAAAAACGGACATATAACATCCCTGCTTTTTGTAAAAGTTTGAGACATTTGCTAAGATTTGTCATGAAGAACATAGTAAATCTAAAAAAACTTATAGCAGAGAAAATTCCATACCTGTCACAGATGCAACCAAGTCGACAATACTCCTTATCACAAGTTGAGGTCAGAGATTTGCCAACTGGACTTGTGGAAGAAGCACTTAGAAGGCATATATGACATATACAACCGTAGCGACAACCTGGAGTTTCATTCCAGACAGAAGACAGGGAAAAAAAATGTATGAAATGGGAATTAAAAAAAAAACATTTCTGATTTCATTAACATCTGAAAGCGCCTCTAAAATTGATTAACAAATTTATACTTGGTTTTTAATTTGAAAAAAAATTTTCTACATTTTTGGCAAAAAAAACGCGGAAACTTCAGCCCAGTTCCGGTGTTTTGAACCTCACTGAACAAAATTTAACTTCAAATTATCCAAAATTCATGCATTACATAGAAGGGATAGAGCAGGTCATTTCAATTTAGTTCAAAATAAACAAATGATTATATAATATATACAGGTCTTTGAATTATCCAGGTCCTGGTTATGTGGACTTGACTGTTTGTAGGCAAGATCAAAACACCAAAAAAGGTGAGAGAGACAGGACCATCAGAATAAGAAGGAAGAAAACTTTTATCACAGAAACAAAATGGACATATAATTAATAAGCTTTTCCTAGCTTTTATTTTTGCTTTTTTTTTAACAACTTAAAAGACTTTGAACCTAGGCTTGGCCATAAAGTTCTCATAAGGATTCCATTCACTTAAAAAAAGCTTGTAATGCAATTAAGTTCTGTTTTACTATTCATATAAACAAAATCAGATGGTTAGATAACCCAGAAGTGATTTAACAAAAACGCTTCAATAGTACCTGGTTTTCCACAAGATTTGGTAGAGGCACTGTCTGCAATGGAAGGACTGGACACTACATCTCCCACTGTATCCACACCTTCCATAACCATGGCATCTTCTTTAGTGTCAGTAAGAGTCAAAGAAGTAGGGGGAGTGTTTGTAGCAGACGATGCCTGAAGTGGAGCAGGTGACGATGGAGCAGATGAGTTTACATTTGCCACCAAGGACAGGGATGATGACGGAGTTGCTACATTGCTGTCACTTCTGCTGAGGTAAGAGAGAACAGGGGATCCTCCTGCGGCAACCAAACTTGACCTGGGGGAGGTGGTGCTTTGAACTTTGGGGGGAGTCTCACAAATTTCCGTGTTGTGACTTGGAGACCTTAGGGCATTCTCTGCTCCATCAGTTAGCATCACAGGAGAAACATGGCTGTTTGCTGGGTGGGGGAAAATGGGTCGAAGGGCTGGCAGTTCATCGCACTTGAGCTTATGACGAGACTTTCGGTTATTCCTGCGAGAATGGCCGACACTGCTTCCATCAACATCATCATTCTTACGGCGACCACTTCTGGAGCCTCCCAAGTTGATCATTGCAGTTAGAGCAATTCTTACCATCCTCTCTGAGAGCTGCAATGGTTGGTTGGATTGATAGGTAAAAATTTTTGAAACAACAGAACAAGTGGTATGAATACCTTTCACTACCTTGATAACATGTTAAACAGTTAATACAAAAAAATTCCTTGCCTGTAAATTATTGCAAACTCAATACACCTTTTCTAGCATTTTTTAAAATAGAATTACCAAATAAAGTTCTCCAATCAAGCAATAATAGGGAATCTAAGTTAGATTCTAACCAAACTACATTTGAGTAAATTTGCTCTTGGCAGATAATTATTAAACATTACATTTACACTTACAGTGAAAAGTTTTAATTAGTATCTCTTGAGAAGAAAAAATTCAAATCAAAAGGATTTGAATTATACTTTTTAATCAAAGAAAATCAAATAAGGTTTTTTTAATCCTTTCTATAGCACCCTCTTGTCTCATCCCACCTTTGTGTACATAACAAAAACAACCGATTCTAATTTCTATGGGTCACAAACACCCCTGTGTGGGTTTTACGATGTCAACTTTGTGTAGTGGTGTTTATCTTGAGCATTTCATGCTTCAGAGCGGTAATTACTGCTAGGATTTAGAAGCAAAACTCTATCATTTATGCCTTTATATAAACTTCGAGTTAAGAGAATTGAACCGTATGAACTTCAAGTTATGAGTTCAGCTCTAACAAAACTAAAGAGGAAAAAGAAACCTGAGTTGTGGAAAACTTTGAATTATATGAGAAATTCGGATTATCAGATTTTGTACAGTGGAATCCGCTTAAGATAAACTAGGTTTTTGGTCCCTATCCTTTTTTTATTTTAAAATATTTCGCTTAATATAAACTTTGGATAAAATAAACTTTTTATTAAGGCCCATAGGGGTTTATCTTAAGAGGATTCCACTGTAACTGAATTTTAATACATGTATTATCTCAAGATGGTCTTTAAATTTACTGCCTTTAGTCTTCCAAATTAAATGTATTATTCGGAATCATTTATGACGACATTTAATTTTTAAAAGCCACAGACAAGACGGTGACCAGTTCATTGTCATTGGTCTTTAAAAAAAATGTTAAGAGAGAATCTAACACAATGGAACTTACTAGAGGATAGACCAGCTTGAGAGACTTTTTCTTCTTCTGAGAATCTAAATCATCTTTTGAAGGTGATGATACATCCACACCACTGCTGACTCTGCTTGGTGTATTAGAGCTATCAGTTGAGAGAGCATCAACAGCATTTGATGGATTTGTATCTGCTATATCCAGTGTGTTGCTTGAACCCTCATCACCTAGCATCATCTTCTGTTTCTCCTCCCGCCTGTGAGCTGCCTGGGAGAAAGCCTTGGGGCGGTTGCCCTTCAAGGACCATCCTCCAAGTTTGCGGTGGATCATACGATCTTCCCAGTCCATATTAAGCTCCTTGAAGAGCTGCTTGTGCTCCTTTTGATGGCTGAAGCCTGTTCGCCTTTTGGATCGTGGTAAAAAGATGGTATCCAAGCCAGTGCCCGGTTCAAGACCAAATTTATTCAGCTGGGGAGTAGATTGGTCACTTATAGCTTGCTCAGCTTCAGACTGAACCTGAGAATTAGATACTGTCTCTTCCATTAAACTAGCTGGAGAGATGTAGGAAGATTGCGTAGGGAGAGGTACAGACTTTGACAGCTTCCTATTCTGCAATTTCTCCTTTCTGGCAAGCCTCCACTCCCGGGCCTTCTGCCTGTGAATTTGCAACTGTTGACGGGCTATGCCTGTTTTGCTTTTCCAGTTCTTTATCTTGGTGATGTCTGAACTTTTTTTAGATCTAGCTCTTGATGCTGCTTCCCTTGTCATGTGCTCATCTACACTGCTAGGGGCTCCATTCAAAATGCTCTTCACTTCATTGCTGTAAAGACGTCTGTACTTTTTCCAGCGCATGTGTTGACCTCTTAAATGCTTAAACTTAACAGCCTCCATTCCTGCTTTAAGTTGTTTTGCTTCTTCAAATGCTTTAGCTTGAGCAATTCTGAGCATTGTGTCATCCTTGTCCCACTCTAGAGCTTTCTCTACTCTAGAATGTGCAGTGAGTTCCGCCTCACAAGAGAAAGACATGAACAAAAGGCCCTCAACTTCATCAAAATCAGGTTCGTATTTAAGGTACTCCAAATTGACCATCTCCTCTGCCCTCTCTTTGTCTGATCTCTCAGCCTGTCTAGCTGCTCGTTCCTCCTCATCCTTCTGGGCTCTCTCATCTAGGACCTGCATCTCTTTCCTTTTGTGAGGTGGAACAATTACTCTGTTAGAAGGAACGTTCAAGTATTTTTGGAGGTTGGGGCAGGTAAAGATATTTTTCTCAGAAGCTGATGATTCCTCCAGTTCTGACAACACAGTCAAAGGCTTAGGCTGCAAAATTATCCTTGGAGTTCTCCATGACTTTCTCACAGGCTTGCTTGCATAACTTGTACCAGGGACAGGGATTTTGCTGCCAAGTTTAGATTTACTCACTTGTAGATCTTTGAACTTGGAGTTTTCTAAGAAAGATTCTGAGGCTAAGACATTTTCACAAGAAGATTCCACTTTCAACTGAGGGCTGCTGTTCACACGTCGTAAGGATGTTGAATGATGTTCATGCGGTGAACGGTCAGGAAATTCAAAAGTTTTTGACTTTTTGATTAAATGCTTTTCAGGTGATACCTTGTCAAGGTCTTGAACTTCAGGAGATTGCTCCATTACAAGTTCTTCTTTAATTTCTTTCATATGACAGTCCATGGAAACGTCCATACAAGCATCATTTACAGCTGATGTCATCGCATCTGGGTCAAGGTCACAAAGGCTGTTGTTGGTGCTCGATGAGCTGGTCATCTGAGGTGAAATTGCACCCTTTTCATGTGGTGGCTCTGGTTCTTCAATGTTATCAGCAGTAGGCATATCTCTACTACAGCCCTCAAACTTCATTTCTGTCAAAGCAACATTTGACTCACTTGGTTTTGCTTCCAGTTCAGATTCATCTATTTTCGCTGATGCACAAGTTTTGCTCTCTTCTAACTCCTCTTTCAGACGAAGCTTTAAGGTGCTCCATCTAGCTGCCTCATCCACTTCAGAGCAGATTTTGAGCATGTGTTTTGGACAAGAACTTAGCATTTCTTCAACATCTACAGTTAATGTTTTGCCTTTCAGTCTTGTTGCCAGATTTGAGATAACACCATACAAGGGTGTCTCGGATACTTTTTCATCCAATTCTGCTTTTGTGGCAGCCTTAAGCTTTTCCTCTATCCCTTTGTCCAACAGGACCTTTTCCAAGCTTTCTTGGCTACAAATTTCCCCCTCATCAAATGATGGCAAATCTTGTTTTACTTTGTCCAAGGGTCTTGATTCTTCATATTTGTCATCCAAAAATGACTCCTCTACATCAATATCCAGGAGTTTCAGCACAGTTTCATCCAACCTTTTTAGCTTTGATGAAATGTCAATTTTTAAATTCTTTTTTTTAGTTTTTCCTGTTATAGTCTGTTTCATATTCTCTTTTTCGTTATCATTGCAGCTTTCTGTTTCCGCTGAAGGCTTTGTTCCTATGAGATCTGATGAAGGTGCATCGCCCTTTTCAGACAAGACTTTACAATAAGCATTAGTTGCACTATCTTCAGTGCATGTATAATGCTCTTCATTGTTTTCACCTGAGCTTTTCGTTACGAAGGAATGTTGCTTGCTATGAATTTTCTCTTGTACAGTTGATGTTGATGGAATATTTTGTTGAGTTTCATTGCTAGTTTCAGAGCTTGAACCTACAACTGAGGGCTTGCTCTTTTCATATGTATCAGCCACTTCTGAGCCCCCAACCAACATGGCACACAGAAGCGAAGACTGTGGTGACTCTTTACTTGTTACCTTTGATATATTAGAGGATGTAGCTTCAGCCGTTTCTATAGCAGGAATTGTGTTTATCACAGTTTTTATTTGACTATCTTGGACAGGTAAATAGTCAGGAGGTGATGCTGGTGTGTGTGGCACAGCTTCTATACCTCCATACATCGACTGCACAACTTTTGGAGATTTTTTTATCTCCTGTGCCTCTGCATTCAACCTTGTCCCATCATTATGAATTGTTTTGAGGTCTGTAACATTTGAGACATCAGATACGCCAGGACTTTCTTTCTCTGAACTTTGAGTGTCTCTATTTTTCAACTGTTTTTCTGCAGTCTGTGATGCAGGTTCATTATAATAATCACAGACCAGTTCTTTGCTAATGGAATGTTTGGTGATGTTATCATTTGAGATTGCCTGATTTAAAAGCTCTGATTGGCTGTGAGCCAAAGCTTGGGTAAAGCTGGCCTTACTTGCATCGATGGTAGAGCTATTGAGAGAGTATGTTGAGTTTTTTGTCTCCATGGAGTCAGAGGATGACAAATTTACTTTTGGGGATTGATGGCTAAAAACTGGCTTTGCACTGCTCAGTGAAAGAGAGATTGGCACAATGGCAGTAGATTGGGAACTGCATGATACAATGGTATGAGATGATGATGACGAACTCACTGCAGATACACATGTAGAATGGGTGATAGTTGAAGTAAAAACAGAGCTAACTACAGATATTATTGATGCTGAATGTCCTGAAGATGATGAGGTGAGAATATTTCTTGCTGGCTGCAGTAAGCCTATGTTTGAGGAAGCCCCAGTGTCTTTTTGCGTGGAAACCCCCATGCTAATCTTTGCCTGATTAAAAAGACCAGATGAGGGAGACATTGTCACAGGAGCAGTGATTGAGCAATGGCTCTTTGAAACATCCATACTTTCACTCACAAATGTCTGAGTTTCATCTGAGTCTTTAGAAAAGGCTTGCACTTTATTTTCTAGGCCTTCATTTGGTGTTATAAAAACACCACTCATAATGTCCCTGCAGATGGAGGTTAGAACTTCGTCTCCTATTTTCATTTTCTCTCTTTGTTTTTTCTTCCTCTCTCCACTTGCAGTTCTGACCAGTGATTTGCTTTTGGATTTCTTACTGGGAGACTTCTGAACACTTTCCTCCTGTTTTCTGCAATCTTCTGTCTTGGAGATTGAAGCCTTATCAGGTGAAAGAGAAATTTTGGTGCTTATAGGATCTAAGACTGTTTGGACCTCATGCTGTGTGTCTGATTGAAGTGGTAATGCTGAAGCTATGGTTCTATCTTCAATTGTGTCTTTACAGTCATCTTTTACATTGTATATTTTATCAGGAAGAGCAGCGGAATCATCAGGAATGCACTTATCAAAACCACTGTTTTCTCTGGGATCATTTGTTTCATTGCCTACTTTGTTTACAGAGTCTAATGGTTCTATTACACTGTGATCACCACCAGAGGAAACTTTATCTTGCTTTTTCTTACTTGACTGCTTTTTAGTTTCCCAACTTAACTTTTCTTCTACATCTTTACAAGAGCTCTTACAATCTCCATCAGCCTCGAACTTTGCCTGTTTTTTTGCTTGGTTAACATTGCATTCAGAGTCAACGTTTTCAGCTTGCAGATTGTCTTCAGCTTTTAATCCATCAATGTCCTCCCCCGCAGAGCTGTTTTCTTTACAAATCATGACAGGCAGTTTGTTTTTTACCTTTTGAGAACGTATTTTACGCACTCCATCTTCTTTCTCTTCATTATCTGATGCTGAGAATGAAACACCAAGGGGTTTATCATTGCAGTTACCCTTTTTTCTAGCAGGAACATTACTAAACCCTTTGGTAACCAATGGATTGGGACTAACAGCATGTGGAGGTTTGAAAGAATCCTGATCCTCAGGAGACAATTTTGCTGGAGCAGCATCACCATCAGACTTCTCAGCAATGTAGGAGGTTTCTCGCGTTGAGCTACTCCATCGACGCACTGAGAAAATAGGCAGCGCAATCATGTCTTCACTCAAACGGCGTGGAGATCGAACCCTCTTTCCCAATTCCACCCCTATATTATCTGTGAAAATGTTGATTTTCGGCCTTTCTTCTAACTGCGCCTTCTTTTTAGTCTTTTTCTTCTTTGTGACAGAACGCTGCTGGAACTCAACAGAGTCAGTAGAGTTTGAGGGTGATTGACGTCGTGGTGACCGCCGCTCTGGGCTTGGGTTTTGAGACCCAGGACTGTGTTCCTTTGAGGAGCTTGGTGACCGCTGCCTTGACTTCCTTCTCTTCTCTTCCCTAACCATTTCAGATGCAGCTTTCAAGGACATAAGAGACGCTTTCACACTCTCCTGGAACCCTCTCTTTGACTTCTGTTTTTCCTGACCCAAACTCTCAGGGCTCTCATTCCTGCTCCCTGAGAAAGATATCCTAGCATGGGTTGAAACAGTGCAAGAGTCTAAGACATGTGAAAGCGCCTGAGGAGTTTCCTCCGTGCCTTGACTTTTTCCACTGTCACCTCCTGAACTGTTAGATGGGCTGGAGTAGATATCTGGGATGCACAGTACTGCCTTTGGCATGTTTCCTTTAGTTAGAGGTCCTGCTGTTGATGCTGCCCTCGATTCTGATTCCCTGCGTGACACTGTGGCTTGACCAGTTCTTTTGTTGGCACGAACACTGTCATTTGATTTTGAAAATTCTGCTGGAAATAAAAAGAAAGAGAAAGATGTAGACCCTATAAGTAGATCCAACAGCTTCATTTGGATTTTCAAACATTGAAGATTTAAGATTTTGGTTAGTTTCTTAAAGTCTTATGTAAACCTGAGTCTGTATGTATTGTTTGATCAGTGATAATTTTTATGTTCATCTCCATTCATCTTTTCAATGACTACAGTAGGCTTTTTAGAACATGTACAAAAAAGTCGTAACACAACAGTTTTTAAATAGCATTTTTTGAAATACGTTTTTTTTTTTTTACTCAAACAGCATTTCATGATAAAGTTTGTGAAACAGAAGAAAGGTTGAGAGACATGATCAAGCCAGAGATTCTGTCAGATATGCTATGGAAGACTCGTATACATGTGCTTTTGATTGAAATATTGTAAAGGTATGAAATTAGCAGTGGAGAGAAGTAGGCTTTTTAGTGGAAATGCCCGAAATGTCTGCCCCTAGTATGATTCGAACCTTCGACTTATAGATGCTTCGGCACCCACCGCCTTGCCACTTAGAGAAACATAGCTTAAACCATGTCGCCACTACGCTCCTTAAAAAAGGAGTTTCACGGCAAACGTCCTTGTCTAGCCTCTCTAAGCGACTCGCTTACTTGAACGGGAAGATTCAAATCGCACCAAAGGCAACCATTTAAATCCGGAAGCACAACAACACTTAGCCATAAACAACAAACACAGAGAACAAACGATAACATTTAAGGTATGCCTCATATGAATTATAGATCTAGAGAAAATCATACCTTACAAATTTTGATAACGATATTATGCCCCTATGGTAAAAATGTACCTGACACGCAGGATGTATCCTTTAAATTTGTACTTAATTTTATACATATCAATCGCACTTTTTTGCACATGTTCTAAAAAGCCTACTGTAGTCATTGAAAAGATGAAAGGAGATGAACATAAAAATTATTACTGATCAAACTATACATCTAGGCAAGGACCTTTGCCGTGAAACTCCTTTTTTTAAGGAGCGTAGTGGCCACATGCTTTAAGCTATGTTTCTCTAAGTGGCAAGGCGGTGGGTGCCGAAGCATCTATAAGTCGAAGGTTCGAATCATACTAGGGGCAGACATTTCGGGCATTTCCACTAAAAAGCCTACTTCTCTCCACTCCTAATTTCATACCTTTGCAATATTTCCATCATTTGATTGCGCAGTGGCTGCCTCCATTCTTTATTTACATGTGCCTTTGCCTGTTTTAAAGTTTTACAACAGTTAACATTCAAAAGAATATTCTTGTTTCTAACTAAATTTTTTAAAATCAATTGCTAAACATGAAAGCTAAAAAGACATGAAGCCTATCAAAACATTAAGGGTAAACACAGAAAATATTTGAAACATTTAAATTGTGGAAGTCTAAGAATGTCAAAGCCATTGTTTTAAGAGATACGGTCAAAATGCCAGAACTTTCTTCATTATACATGTATCTTTTCCTCCGTTTAGATTTAAACACACCTGTGTGGTTTAGAATGTAAACTACTACATGTACAGGCTGTGGATTTTCAACTCAAGCCGCCACCAAGCTTCATGTGGCTCTTTATTTTTACTCTACCTCCGTTCTTAGATATGCTTCTTCAAGTTGAAATAATTTGCATATTTTACATTACAAAGTGAAATTCAAAAACTGATTGGGTGAGATTTAAAAAAAAACAACAACGGGAGGCATCAGGTTCTTTTAATTCCTTAAGGCCCAACAACTGAGAAAAATACCTATTTGGCTGAATGCATGCCCCCCCCCCCACACACACACACACACCAACACCAAGATACATACACAAAGCAAACTTTTTAAAATTGACAGTGATATTGCGATAGTATACAATTTTTACAATTTGAAAAGGTGCGATTGATATGTATAAAATTAAGTACAAATTTAAAGGATACATCCCGTGTGTCAGGTACATTTTAACCATAGGGGCACAATATCGTTATCCAAATTTGTAAGGTATGAACTTCACTTAGCATTTTGCCCACTAACCTTTTGACAACGACTTAAGTTATGTCAGTTCAAATAAATGCTACTATCTATGAGGAAAAGTTGAAATGAAAATACGGCAACCCATTTCGCATAAAGATAGAAAAGAACATCAAAACTGAATCATCTAACTTCTAACAGACGTGAGTACACCATGTCTGACACTACAAGTTAAACGCCTATAAAAATGTGAATTCAGCAAAGAAAGAAAATCCTAATTTAAACTGCTAGAACAAAAGATCCGTTTCTGTATTTTGTCAAACATACATCAGGGACACTTTGGTATATACCTGCGTCTATCATCGATGGATAAAATTACGTATGGTAAACAAAAAGCCTGTACCTAAACAGAGCACCAACTTCTATCGATAATGGGCGCGATACGATCTGATGTAGAATAAGATGCTGTTAAATGAACATGTGATTTCCGCAATAACACAAGTGTTAAACCGTCTTGCTTAAACGCATCTTTCTCCGTGTTTATTGTTTAAAAGAAACTTTAACGCTGATGTGTTGTGAACTTGTGATATTGTGATATGAACTACAACAGACAAACTAATTTCTTACTTATTAAGATTTGTTGGAACTCAAAATGTATACAATAGTGTACTAAGCTTTACGTGCGCTTTGGCTTTAGAAAAGGTCGAGCTGGCTTAAAGCGTTGAGCTTTGTGCTGAAATGAATTTGTCCTCGAGCAAAAGGTAACCACCAAACTCACGTGAATACATAATTATTAGTTGTATCATCAAAAGTCCGGCGCTATAAAATAAAGTAACACTAACAGAGTGGAAACCCCTAAAGAAATATTGAACGAGAATCATCTTTTTTTTTCATTTTCTGGGTTGTAAATGGCCGACGAAGAAAAAGCTGAACACGATGTGAGACTATTAGGGCTTTGGAATCAATTTAACTGTCGAGTAAAAATAGGCAAGGCCAACTGTCTGTAAGGTTTTGTACTTTACAGGAGCTGGAGTTGTGCTCTTAATTTAAGTTTAGTACAGTACTACAGAAGGTGTTGAATTACTGAATGATTTTTGTTCTCAATGAAATTGACAAAAAAAAATTAAGCTCATACCCCAAATTTGAGGGGGAAAGCCAAAATAAGCTTAATTCTGAAAGATTTACATCCCTTTTAGTTTGCTTCAAAGTCAATATCAAACCTAGCTTATTACGAAAGTGCGTCGGTATATGAAGAGGTCACAGCAAAAGCCAAGATTGCCGAGCATTTGTTCAGACAAATGCAGCACATAATTAATCGTGTCCTATTTTTCACAGCTTAATATTTTCACTTTGCTGATGAATTACAAGAAAACGCTATTGTTTTATGATGAGTCTGTTCAGTGTTAGCAATAAAACAGTTTTAACACTTAAGACTTTTTTTAGAGTCAAAAAGTTCCATCTGCAACAGATTTTAATTGGAGATGGAAACCTTTGAGTCGGAGCCTGCGATTTCCTGAGCAAAGGAGCAGGCACCCATTCAAAGTCATAAGAAGAATACAAGACGCGTATGTTCTAGGAGAGGGGCTAAGACAAGGGTGTCAAGTTTAATTATATGGGCTAAAAAACAATTGGGGGGACACGTCTCAAAAAAAATACAACAGATTGTCACAAATAAGAGTACCGGGATGCTGAACTATTTAAGACACACCTGGTGACTAGTATTAGAAGAGGATAAATAAGAATGCGATATACATCTGTGCAAACATATAACCAACTCCACTAAGGTTGCAAGCGGTTACATAATATGATTGTAAGGTTAAAAAGTGCTGTGTTGCGTCGCCCTAACATGTTGGAAGCACAGGCTTCTACCTATATATGTGATAGAAAGCCAGTGAAGCAGGCTCATGCCCCAAAGCAATGGCACACGGTACACTTATTATGTAAACTTTCTGTGAAAAAGGAAGGAATAAAAAAAAAGTCGTGTTGCATAATACTTTTTAAAAAAAATACCGGAATATCGTGTGTTCAATAGATTGGGGCCAGTTCAGGACAAAATATCAGCTTATGGTTAAAGTCACTGAGTAGCTTTATTAGAAAAGAAACTGATTCCGTGGATTATGGCCTGGGAATTACTTTGCTAATATGATGATGATAATAAAACGTGTAATAATAATAATAGTAATAATATTAATAATATTGTTGTCTTGAATTGCATTCATTAAACTCGAATAGCGGCTGGCTTTTAGTGTTAGTATTGTTACTATTGAAACATTAACGCTACTAAACCCTTTTCACAAATTAATTTTGATTGGGGGGGGGGGTGCTTTTATGATTACAGGGCCAGAGTGCATTTGGACAAAACTATCAGAACTTGTCAATTTATATACGCGTAAACAATGTGTGTAACTTGTGATATACCGGGTACTGAAAATTTCAAAGACAACTACATGTAAAGTGATCTATACGTGTCTTTTGCACCACGTGGAAATATACCGTAGGTATCATGAACACCTTTACGGTAAAATAAAAAGAAAAGAAAGAAAATTTTGCATGTATATGTGGCATAGGAAAAATCTCATAACATATTGATTATAACTAAATGTAAGAGAAGGAGGGCGGAGGGCAGTACGATTCGGTATCCAGTGCAATTAAAATAAGGTAGAAATGCTTCAACTTACAATGAAATACATGCACTTGTACGTAGAC
This sequence comes from Elysia marginata, assembly GCA_019649035.1. Taxonomy (NCBI): domain Eukaryota; kingdom Metazoa; phylum Mollusca; class Gastropoda; family Plakobranchidae; genus Elysia; species Elysia marginata. Next base: position 588,947 of record BMAT01008732.1, read on the forward strand.
GTCCATATTACTAATGGTAAAACAATATCATTCGCAATCCCATCGTGAATGAGATTAGAGCGCAAATTATCGTTCCTGTTGGCAAACTCTTTCCTTGAAGTCATTTGGTTGCGGGCAACAACTATAATTTTGTGCTTTATTCTCAATACCACTTGGTAACCTGTTAAGCAGGATGCCAATGCTAGCCATGTTATTAATGAATTGTCGTAAAGAATTGTGTACCTCAGAGTCAAAGAATATAATGTATTAATTTAATCAAAACTTCACAGAGAGATTCCTAGGGTAAAGACAAGAATCAGCACCAAGGCACATTTAAATGTAAACGTCGGTTTTGAATGTTCCATTAAGCGTTGCGATGGGATTAAAAGACAAAAAAAAATCTCAATGAGACGGTGACGGCCGTTGTCAACAGGCGAAAGGTTTGCGAAATTTTGAGTTACGTAAACTGCTCTATTAAAAAAAATAAAAGCTTTTAGGATTATCTTTATGGAGGCTTTGGAGAATAGAGGTGTTAGTTTACAGAGAAAAGAAAACAAAACTTACACTGTCTTTATTGGGAAGCAGAATGTTAAAGCTGTGAAGTATATTAATATTTTAAAATATATCTGAACTTTTAAGGTAGTTTTTTTTTCGATATTAATAATACATGTAACAACCCCATAAAATAACATTATGCGATTTATAGGCCTAAATACTACAAATGTAACAGGTGAGATCAGCTTAAAATTGTTAAAGCTATATTCACTTCAAAAACTATTTGTTTCCCAACATCTGAGTGAATGGGCCCGGAAAGAAAACAATAGATGAGTATATTTTTTACTAGCATACAATTTAGTAAATATGACCAGCACCAAAAGGAAGTCTAACTCAGTAGTAGTGTTAACGACACCAGCAAGCGCATTTACGTATTGGAAATGGAATAGTACATGTATTATGAATTTCGTGTTTTACATTTATAGATGGCAGGAAGAAAAGGAATACCAATACCATAAAACACTAAAGCAAACGCAAAGTTTGTTTTGTATGCGATAAAGTATACATGGAAGTGCAGTCTAACAACATAACAGGCAAAGGGTGAAAATGTGTTACAACCAATACATAACAAAACCAAAAAAGAAAAACCGGTGTGGCGGGGATAGTTGAAACGTGAAGAGAGGTTTGGTTACAACAAAAAAAAAAACCGAAAGAAAAACACATAATTCCCAACATTAACGCGCACCTCTGAGGGCATCAGCCTTCCTCCGTTTGGAAGAGGAGCTACCTCTGGCCACAGGTGTGCCTGTGTGAGCAGACGAGGGCGAGGCATGGGAGGCCACTTCATTGGGTGAGGGCTGCGGGTGGCGGGGTCGGTGCTTTCCCTTCGAACGCGAGGTAGCAGGCGGGGAGGCAGACGACTGACTGGTGTCGGCTGCGGCCGCCGCAGCCTTCTGTTTCGCCGCGAGGGATTCTCGCAGAATTTCTTCCTGGATGAGCCGTTTTCGCTCAGAGGCGTTCTCGAGCGTTTGTTTCTTAGTGCGGGCCATGGAGCCGGTTTGAGCCCAACCACTGACATTCGCTCTGGAAGAAAAACGCCTATTGATGTTAGTCGTAAGAATCAAAGTATACATCGAGGAGTGAGGTCGTATTACGTTGGGGTGACCAAGAAGTTCGATTAGGAAATATTTCAATAATGAGCTCGCAACCCCATCAAATAAACTGTCGTAAATAAGTTGAAAGAATTTTCGAGTTCAACATGCATGTACGCATCTATGTCAAGAATAAAGCGTTCATGCACATGTGGAAAAATAATTTATAGTCATAACAGTAATGTAAAGACGCGCGCAATCCTATGGTATACTTGAATGGAAATCCGCAAATTGAATTAAGATTAAAAAAAAAAGAACGGACATTGTAAATTTAATCAGAATGAAGTGGACGGGTGGAGATGTTGAGAAAAGATTTATAAAAAGAATATGACAGGAGAGAAGTTCGGAAAAAAAGGGGGGGGGGGGGCGCAAAGTTATTCGTATCAACGTGAGCAAAATGAATTTGAAGAAACAAAATTTGGGAGATCAAATTTTCAGCCAAGGAGAAAAATAATACGTTCCAGACACTCTGGACAAGAAAGTCCACCTGCAAAAAACAATGATTTCCTATATGAAGATTTTTAGATTTTAGTTTACATCAGCCATGCCCACATGTATCATTATTCCCAATACAATTCTTAATTATTATCTTTCCACATGGTCATGGAGAACCAAACATTTGTTATGTTCGGGAAAAATGAATGAGTGGTGTGCTCATCAATAGCAAAATTTCTTACAAAATAATACTACATGAGAATGTATTACTATTATAGTAAAGTGTGTTGCGAAGTTTTAGGTGATAATATATACCTCAATATGAAAAAAATATGAAGAAAATGAAATGAAACTGATTTTAATTTTTAATTTCAATAAACATCTCAGCCAAATACATTTTTCAGCCTTATGTTTGGCCGAGTTGTTCTCCGACCCACCTCAGTTTTTCCCTTTTCATAAAAGGAAATTAACAATATCGGAACTAGGTTTCCTCTCAAATAAATCACATGTATTATTATTTGCGGTTGAGAGTACATGGAGTGCCTCTCACATTTATCTATTCG
>BMAT01008732.1:624768-636435 GCA_019649035.1 Elysia marginata
CTCTCAAAAATGACTTTGAAAAATATTTTGTAAACGTTTTGTCTAATATAGTAGTTTCATTGTTTTTTATCCATTTTTTTAGTTTTTGGTATCAATGTGATCAGAACAAATAGCAAAAACTGACAAAAATATTTTTATAGCGAAAAAAAATATAAATTACAGTTTGATGTTATCACACCTGAAAATCTTTGTAAAACAATTGAATAGTATTACGCCCCAGCGCGGCTACTTCAAAGATTCACAGGTCAGTGTTACCTGCTACTGATCGTATGTAACCGACCTACCCAAACGTCAGTCCAGAACCAATCAGAGCCCCAGCTGACCCGGTGCCTGACTGCCTGAGATCAGCCAGGCCTATGAGAAGTCAGCTACAGGGGGATGGTCTGATCGGAGACCATCACGGTCTGATCGCTAGCCTGGGTGAATTTCACACCTTTTACACACTCCGTGGCAGGATTACAAAAAAGTTGAAAAACACCCGCGTTTTATTTTCTATGAACACAAATGGAATTCTCGTGTCAAAACAAAATGTTTAGTCTTTGTTTTACAAAAATCGGACCACAAATAACAATTTTACATAGAATAATGACTTTGGAAACATATTTTTCTTAATATGTATAAATGCAATAAAATCCGTAATTCTTCATCGATTATGTAGTTTTTGGTATCATTTTTCATGTCTCGATATGGCGCTATTGAAAAATCTACTTTGGGTTTTGAAATCAATGTGCCCTACAATTTCCGTTTTTTCGCTGACGTCACGCACTACTGTACTAGTACAGCAAGGCCCTTACTCATGACGCAACTGTTAACTTGCGTCTGGGCATCTGGCTCGATCAGTCTTACAACCACTTAGGCTCTGATTGGATTTCAGTTTGACTCTTGACATGTCTTGGCCGGTTGTGGCCAATGAGAGATAAGATTGAGACCAACTGGAACCTGGGCAAATGACTTCTGTTGTGGGAGGAGCAAAATGAGCGGCTTCGGTATATTTCTAAAGAGAAGGGTGTGGCTTACCACAAACGCCCCCAAAATTAATTTGCACTCAAAAAGGTTAAGAGCACAACTTCTGCTCCTATAAGCCTTTTAGAGAGTTGCCCATAGTTCTATTGATTCTAAAGCACTAAGAGTCTCATGTCCTGTTCAGCTTTTTTTTTCATCAGCCATTTACAACCCTGTCTCAAGAGAATTTGAGTTTTTAGGGATAGAGGCTTATTCCCTGTTATGGCAAGAACTGCCGAAATACTCTTTAAAATGGCTTCTTTTGCAGGGTAATTTTCAAAAAAATTTCTGGGAGGGGGGGGGGGCATGGCCCTTGGACCATGCAGCCAGGCTTCAATCAAACGAAGTGTTTGAAAAAATAATATTTAAACTTTGACTACTTGTATCCTGAAATAACAGGTTCTAATTATATCTCTTTGGGCACAGTTTTCCCATTAAAACAGTTAAAAAGAATATTTGTTAAGTTCTAAATCAGATTTGTGCATTTTAATGCAGGAATTTTTAAACTGTGCCTTTCACATCTTAATTGTGTTTGAGGGATTAAGTTCACAATTCAAACTGTATCTGCTTTTCTGATCACCTCTGTTTGTCTGTCACGGATTCGCTCATTTAGTTTGATTTACTCACCAAGTACTATGCCTAACTGTATCTTCCTGCTGACCACCTCTGACAATTTGTAATTGATTCACTCATTTACTCACAAAGCAATACGCTTTTACTCCCAAAAAATAAATGCTAACATTTAAAGCTGGTTTTTGAAATTTTGCAGATGAAGCTTGTCGGCCTGTTTGCTGCTACTGCCTTGCTCTGCCAGGTGTCTGTAGCTTTAGATAATGGACTGGCTCGTACTCCACCCATGGGCTGGTTGTCTTGGGAACGTTTCCGCTGCAATACAGACTGTAAAAATGATCCAGAGCACTGCATCAGGTGAGTATTTTTTTCTTAAACTCTAATGATGTATGCTCATCAATAGGTGAGTGTTTTTGTGATGTCTGTGATGTTTGAAAATCAAGTTGAAAAGCATGGGCTTAAAATTGGCCAACAGTTACTTTTAAGTTCAAATTCAGCTCTATAGCTCAAATAGGAACTCTTTGTAATAAGTTCTTAGTTAGTTATTTAAGTTGACCTTTTTGACTACTTTCTGAGATTTGTAAGAGTATAAATAGAAAAAACAAATCAAACATGAATGTAAAACTTTTACTAAAACAGCTGTATCAGTGAAATGATTTTACAAGTTTTAAAAGTATACTTCACTTATGACAAAGTTATCACCAGAGCACAAAGTCAATTTCTAGCAAATTTTTTTGAAACATTTTTAATGAGGAAGTTCATTGTTTTACATTTCTTTTGCTTTTTAATGGAAAAACACTTTTTTTTCCCAAAAAACTCCCAACATTTGGCATCTTTGACAATATAGTATAATTTTAGATTCTGTTTTCCTTCCCTGCTTTCAAATTTGATAAATGAGTATATATTTCATCAACTTTGTGTCCATTCGGACATTTTAATCCATTGTTAAATATAAATTTACAGAATTAATCAAGTATTTAACACCTTACATAGAGGCTGGTTCAAACATTGTTTTCTGTCATTTTACCTTGTCATGATTTGAAATTTTGTTCAGTCACTTCAAATTTGATATTGGCAGTTTAAGTCAAAATGGTTTTACTTTGAATTGGGAGCATTGAAGTTGTAAACTATCAAAAGGATGCCTAAGGAGATCTAGTTCAAAGATCCCATAATTTTTTATTTCACATTATGAAGCTTTCGCAGCTTTTACAATCACAAGTTTTGAGAGGCTATGATCACTAAGAATGCAAAGACAAAATTATATTTCATTATAACATTAGCTGTGTCCCAGTGGTATTCTTTTTTTTAAATTTAGAAAGCTAAATAGTGTGTTTCCTATTTAATTGCAATATTTTTTACTCTCTCTAGTGAGCAATTGTACAAACGTCAGGCAGACTTAATGGTTTCTGAGGGATACCGTGATGTTGGTTATGAATATGTCAATATTGACGATTGCTGGCCAACCAAGACCAGAGATACGGACGGCAAGCTCGTAGCTGACCCTGACAGGTTTCCAAGTGGAATCAAGGCTCTTTCCAGATACGTGAGTACATATGAAAAGCAGGGCACATATTCTTTAGATTTGCTCTGAAATAATATTATAGATATATACATATATTTATATATACATAATTATATATTGGCCTCTTTTGATGGATGTAAGTTTTCCTGTTTGTTTTTTTTACTTCAGTTTAATTTCAGCCAACTTTTTCTCCCCATCTTGGGTCATTTACAAAATTGTGAAAAAGAACCTAATCTTATTGAAAGAAGAATTTGAAATTGAAAACAGGAGCCTCAAATCCGAAATTTTTGCCAATACAGAATAAACTATTAAGTCTTAAAATATTTATCTATTGTTCATGGGTACACAAAGGTACTATCCACAAACAGTTTTGAGCTTTGACTTTAGCCCTCTAGGTAAGAATAATTTACAGTTGGTGGTACTCAGAATTTTTTTCTCTTAATGTAATCAATATTTTCATTGCAAATAGGAATTAATGTTGTGATGTTTAATTAAAATGTTCTTTCAAATGAATGGACATGATTCTGATTTCAAAACAGCAAGTGACATTGCTGACAGTGAAGGCCTGATAGATTTTTTGAAGGGCATTCCGCGCTTGATTATAATTTAAACAGAAAATTTAACAATCTATGCGTCTCTAGTCTTCATCCTCTTAAATTTTTTAATAATCCTATAAGAAATTGTGAATCTCTCTTTACAGATGCACTCCAAAGGTCTGAAGCTGGGTATCTATGAAGATTTTGGCTCCAAGACTTGCGCAGGCTACCCTGGCAGTGAGTTCTACATGGAGACAGATGCTAACACATTTGCTGAGTGGGAGGTCGACAGTCTCAAATTTGATGGCTGTAACTCGGACCCTAAGGATATGCCGTATGGTGAGATAGTTTGAAACAACTTAGCCTTTGTTAAAGAAAAACCACTCTCCCCTCATCTTTCGGTTGTTTTTTTTTGTATGTGTGTCAGTATGGTTTCCTTACAAATTTTCTCCCATTACCTTGTTCTGCTGCACAGGGCTCTTTCTTATATTGTTTATTGAGATTTCTGGTCTATATTTTGATGGACATAAAAATAATTCTGATACACACTGAAGCTATGAACTGTAAAAGCTACAGGACTTTAATTTCAAAATGAGATTATTCTCATAGTGTTCAATCTAATTGTCAATTTGTTTCTTATTCAGGAATATTTATTGAAAAATAAAGTTGGAAGAAAAACCTATATTTTTCTTAGGGGCGGGGGTTAAAAAACTTACAGGAAAGAACTTTAGAGTAAACCAAAATTTTATTGAATTTTTTTTTCAGTGTTTACAAAAGTAACTATTTTAATCAGTAAAATATTTTTTGTTACTTTGCTGCGAAATTTCCTTGCTAATTGACGACTAGAAAAAGTTTAAACAGCACTAGTAATCTATGTCTTCTCTTTTTATCCTTATTTGTGCTTCTGATCTAATGAATGGAAATTTCCATGAGATTTGTTTTTAAAATCAAATACCTTGCCAGAATTCTCATATATATGTCTTATAAATTCTTTTTCTTTGCAAAAGTTCAATTTAAGGACTTTTTTTTACAATTCTGAACATTCCACAATCCAAAGGTTGTCTAAAAATGTTATTCTTAATAACTAAATACATGTATAATGGTATTTCCAAGATTTAGCCTATTTATACTTTTGTTGAGTAGATAAATTATATTTTTTTCAATCCTCTAAGAAATAGCTTGTATGATTCATCAGTTCGCATGTTTAAGTTCGCATACAAACTTTAATAGCATTCTGAAAGTTTCAATAGTTTTATTTTAAATCTGACTGAGTTAAATGACAAAAATAATTTATAGCTTAGAAGTGCTGTGTTTTGTTTGCTCCTGACATGAAGGTTACCCTGCAATGTCCTTCTTCCTGAACAAGACGAGCCACCCAATAATGTTCTCCTGCGAATGGCCTCTCTATGAGGTCATGCACAAGCTTCCAGTGGTTAGTCAGTTCAGCAGACAAACCGTCCCTCTTAATCTTATTCCCTGCTTACATCTCCATGCTGCTAGTGTAGTTTGCAAAATCTGAATTGTGAAGTCCTGCTGGTTTTTTACTTCTTTTACCCTCCTTTTAAGATTTCTTTTTACTCAGATTTGTTGGGTTGAACTCTCTTCGATGGTTTGGCTGGTTGTATACTATAAGTTTTGGCCTTTCCCATGATGAATGAGTCTTAATTTACTACAAATTTGACAGTTTGTCAGCTCTCTCATTTTTTAAAAATTTTCTTTGAAGGTGATAGTCTCCTTTGCTCTTGATCCACTGTGGGGGTCTGGGTCCCTGGAAAACAACAAATTATGCCATAAAACATGAACTCAAAGAACTTAAAACAATAAAGCTAAGTGAAAATTTGAACAATATAGATCTGGCATTTTAATGATCCAAGTGAGCCAACTGATGATTGCAAAAATTTTAAGTCTCAGCATAAGGTAGAAATTTTCTCGTATGTATGAATATTACTTCATTTCAAACATTATATCTGTGGAATTGCAGCTGAGCCAACAAAAACACATCCTTGCAGTATCTTAAAAAAATGACAAGATGAACTATGATGATTTGATAACATGGGCACATAAATTGCTGCATTCCTTTTCTTGATTGTGTTCATGGTAGAATATATTTTCTAATACCTTATGAAACCACAAGAAATAAAAAAGCGGAAATATGATATATCAGGTTCTTCCATGGCACCAGAAAAGTAAGAAGAGTTTGGATGAAGATATTAGAATCTTCAAATATCACCTAGCACAGCCGATCTTATGGGAATCTAATCAAAAACCAACCCTAATGAAAACTTTATGTAGTGAAATAATGGGGAACATGTATACTGTCAGAAATGCCATAAGGATATGGTGAAGATAGGTACAGTACATTTTATTCTTGGTCAGCTTGAAACTATTTTTATAACAAAAGGGTATTCACTTGCTTGTAACCAGATTTGGAGAAGTTTTGCTCAGGGGATGGAGTGTGTAGTTCGCGTATTATGCAGCTATGGTGCTGTTATGACTTTTTAAAAAACAAAGTCAACGAAGATGTGAAAATTTACGCCTTACCCAAGCAGTGCTCAATATATGCTTTTGCTATCTCTGTGCCTCAAATTGATACGCTTGCAATTTTCTTTTCCTTTTAAAATATATTTCAGAGATGCAACTGATTTAAATTGGAAAGTAAAATGTTTTCTGCATACCCCAAAAATGCTTATGAACTTTATTTGCCCTGTACCAAAATAAATTGTTTTCATAGCTGAGTGCTCGCTGTGTAAATATTGAGTAAATTACAAGAACAAAAGATTTTAATAGAGAAAACATGCATTAATTACTGGTGTACAGTTTAATATTAAATTTTTACTTAAACATCATAAAGCGTTTAAATTATTTTCAGAACTTTTTAGTTTTGAAAAGATAATGTAAAACCTTCTCAAGAATTTAAGGAAATGAGGAAAATATTAAATTTCTTGGTCAAATTTATAAGGGCATATAATGAAGTTTTAGGCAGTGGTGAAAATATGCTGTCAGACCAATTCTAGATTATTCACTAAAACTTAACTAATGTCTTTATGATAAATGATTGTTTAGCTGCAAATAATTTAATCTAATTGTAAAAAAAATAATTAAAAATTTATAACCTTTGACCTAACAAAGTTAAAATAGTTGAATAATTTAGGCGAAACAAAAAGAATTTAAAAAAAGGTTCAATTTTTTTCTGTTTGATTAAACATTCTAAAAATGCCATCAGTTATACATGTTCAGTGACAGATTTGTTTCTGAGGCCAAAGTAAAAATTAGGATTTTTTCATCAATCTTGCTTTAGGTGAGGTCATTTTATATAAAATTTGAAGAAATAACAACAAATAACACAATAACATGAAAAAAGTATTGAAAAATACATTTAGCAGTGTAGAGTTGTACACAAACGCTCTAAGACAATGTACTTAATTCATATCAAAAGTTGTTGTCTCCATGCCAAGGCTACCCAATCATGGAATTCTTCCTCAACAAGACGGGTCGCCCTATACTTTATTCCTGCGAGTGGCCGCTTTATGAATGGGCCAAAAAAATACCGGTGGTGGGTAATATTTTGTCCTCAAAGAGTTAATGTCTTCTACCTGCTTTTAATATTAGAAGAGAGCACCGATTACTATAACTGGCCATACCCTTCTTGATAAATACATGTGTCTAAAAATTTTAACTTTTCACTGGAGGCATCAAAATCTTTTTTTTGGAGTTTCTTGCCCCTACCCTCTATGACATCTCAAGTGTGAAACCAGTCCATTTTCATATCTTTTTTTTTTTTTTGCACATGGATGTGTTACATGCACCTTTGACCTGAATCAAAAATAGAAGATACTAAAAATTTTGGATGTTGGGCAATTGACGTATTTCGATTTGATTTGGCAGTTTCTACAGCGTTGTTCCGCACAATTTTCTGAAAATTTTCATGTGCTGTTCTTAATGGGAAAATAGTTATTGTTAGTTGTAAAAAAAAAGTATAATATTTTGATTGCTTCACCAAATTTTTTTAATGACACAACTCGGCCTTTTTTTTTTTTTTGTCTTTCCTTTTTCACCTTTCTCATCTTACAATATAATACCTCATTTTACAAGTGTTATCTTTTTCTTGTTATTCTCCTCCCCCTACCTTATACCCAGGTTATCCCATAATGGGAAAATTCCTGAACATGACAGGCAGACCAATATTATTTAATTGTCAGTGGCCTGGTTATTTGGTAGGCCAAGGAATACAGGTGTGTACAGCAAATAGTGCAGTTCTGAACTATGATTAAAAGGAAACCTTTCTTTTGTAATAAACCTTTAGAAGCAGTGCATATTTGTGCAACACTCAGAGAGAAAGAAAAATCTCTGTAACATTGTTACAAAATGTTGTTGTCCCTGCAGAAAAATAAATACAAGCAAGAATTTAGATCAAAATACATTTTTTAAATATTGGTTTCATCTTTATATCTTTATAAAGGCAAGGTTTAGGGTGGGCGTTGTATCTTGAATGCTTTCTTAATTGCAACTGGATGCTACTTTCTTCATAAGGTCTGAAAAAGACAAAAAAAAAAGAAACTTAGAGGAAAATAAAATTTTTGAGATAGGGTCTTTTAATTGAAGCAAGATGGCAGAAAGTTATCATGTAATATTCATATTATGAACAAACTTTTTTTAGTTCACAATACTTAGCTGACTTGCTTGTTTGCTTATTGCATTTTGCTTGACCATCAGATTTTTTAGAAGAAATTTAGTCATTTGCACAAAATACAGATCGTTATTTAATTTATTTAGATCTACAATGGGAAATAAAACATTGTCCTTATAGTTTTATTTTGACAAAAACAAATGCTTCATTTTCCTTCACAATAGCAGAAACACAATCAATAAATAGAAGTAAAGTTCAAATTAGAAGTTAAATTAATAGCTCCAGCTGGTAAGAAGACAATCATACATCCACCATACCAAAAATATTCTTTACCTGTATAAACATTTTATTCCCCAACATACATGACCTGCTATTCAAATTGGGCCTATTTGCCTGAAAACTTATTTTCATACTTTATGGGCCAGAAACATTGATATCAACTGATGCACACTTTTTACTCAGGCTCAGTTTATGGCTAAAATCCTGAATGTATTATTATAATTTTCTTCATTGATAAGGATGACTTTACTGTAAAAAGCAAGTTAGGCTTTGAATTGTGCAAACCAAAGAGAAAAATGTGAAGTGCTCCTCAAATTAGTCTAGCTGCATAATTTTGACATTTTGGGATATTGCAAGGGTCATTCAGAAATTAATTTGAAAACTGTTTTCCCTCTTGAAGCAATCAAGTATTTTCAGCGATGTGCAAAAGCCTATCAAACTTACAACCTCTTGAAACCTCAGCACTGTCAAAGCCACATATCCAGAATGAACATTCTTGATCATCTGTGATAAAAATGTTGCTATTTCTTCAGGTTTTGAAATTACCATTTTGGTTTTTAGGAGGAATGCTTTGCCATTGCAAGTAACAGTAAATTTTCTATTGGTAGCTAAATCTTTAAAAAAGAGTAATTCGCAATTTATTGTATTTGGCAGGCTGCATAATTGAGGTGAATTGGCAACGTAATTCAGTTACAGACACACCCACAAAAAGGGCATGGTTTTTTTTTGCCAAATGACCTCATTAACCTGCCAGATTAGTTGAACTATGTAACTGAAAGCTCTTTTTTGCCTGCAATTTAATCAAACATTAGTGTTCAATTAGTTGGCCATGGCTTTCAAGCATAAGAAATCACAACCTACAAACTATTTGAATAATAATATGCAGTCAGTGGTAATCAAAAAGTTTGAAGTGCCCCAGCTTTTGACATGACCCCAGTAATCTCCTAGATTATTTGGGCCACCGGGCATCAATAAACTGTCTGCAAAGTAACATTACCTCATGGATTTGTTGGGCCACATGGCATCAGTAATCAGTGTGGAAAAAACAACATGCTGGAGGATAGACTTTAGCACAACGTTGTCTTCATCTTTTTACTTGCACTTACTTGGATTCTACAACCCAATAAGTAGTCTTATCTTTCTTTTGTCCAAAAAAAGTTGCTCTTGTCCTTGTATCTAGTCTGTTGCACAAAGATGTTTCCTCTGTTGATCTAATATTTCTGTGTTATCATATCAAACATCAATTTAGCTCAGGGACTTCTGTCAGTAAATAATAAAATTTTGTTATACCCTTCCTTCAAAAGTCATTCCATCCAGCTTTTGTACATATTTTTTGTTGTGTTTTTTCTTGTTTGCTTTTGGGCTTGAAACAGTCACGAAAAGCACTTTTTAAACTCTTTTGTTGCCTCCAGCAATTCTAATTTCATCTGTCCCTCCATCTTTGTCATTGCAACTGTCTCGTAAGGGTATGGTCAGGAATAGAAACTCACCTAAATTGATATTTTGTTGTTGGTGTTAAATTCTGATGATGAACAAAACAAAAAACTGCAGGGTTCAGTGTTTTTGCAGACTATACTAGCAGCTCAGGTTTGTATGAAAATTTGATTAATTTCTTAGGTGCTTAGTACTGAGATTGATCTGACAAGACAAATGATTACATATTAAACTTGGCATTTTGAAGGTCACACAGTGAAGTCATGCTAATACTTTGGATCAAATCTAATAGTGAAAAAAACAAAATCTGCAGTACATTTTCTCCTTTTTTCCTAGCAGTTGATTACATTTTGACAGTTATTATAATCTCCTTTAAATACAAGATTCAGATTTAATTTAAACTTTAGTGACTCAAATTTTTCTTCAATTAATTATTATTAATTATTTTTTCAAAGAGTATATCCTTAAGATGAATTATCTTTTTAAAAGGACTTTTAAAGGAGTATTAGCCTTAAAGAACCTGGTTGTTTGTAACTTAATTTCACCCTTTTCTAATCTTTTTTTGTTTGTTGCAACTACTAGCTCTTGCCAGGAGCAGCTGCTGATGGATTTTGGTGCTTTTGACTCATTTTCTGAACTCTGAATTCAAAGACATGATGGACATTTTGATTGATGTGTCTTTTTTAAAAGATCAGTTGCCTAAAAAATCATGGACATTTCTTGAACAATTTATTGTTTGAGACATTAGTTCTCTGTGACAGGTCATTCACAAAGTACTAACAAAAGTGAAGGAGAAGATGGAGATGGTAGCTTTTCTTTTTTAAATGCCTTTTGAACTAACATAATTGTTTTGTTGTTGATTTTCTGGTTGAAGTAGGTTTAACAAAATTTTTTAATTGAGCCAAGCCATAATAGAGAAAAAAATGAAAAGGTTTGTCTTTTTAAAATGTTCGTTTGTTTTATAGCCCATTCACTTTGGCCTTCGAGGTTTTGTTACTCTATTTATTCGAGTCTAGGTGCTTCAAATTCATTTATGTACAAATTATTAAACACCGCTATCTCATGTCAAGTTTTTACCTGTTGGCTGTGGGAAAATTCTCCATCAGTTTTAGACATATGTGGGTATTGTTCTCTTTGCTCTCTTTCAAGCAAGTGCAACGTTTTTTTTATAATTTCATTAAAAAATACCCAGCAAATAACAATGAAAAGAAAATAACAGCAGTGGTAGGTTACAGAACGTTTGAATATTATCATAGACTGTGAATGGAACCAAGAAATTTCTTTTATGTGACATAACTGCTTGCTGTAAATGGTTGATTATGAAAACTTTTTCAGCTCTCCCCACAAACTTAATTGAAGGTGGATCAGGATTTATAAAGGAAAAAAAATATATTTGATTCTTATTACCAGGAAGTTTTAGAGGGTTGTAAACAAATCTATCGATCCTGATAAATGAGGCCAACTGGCAGACTTACAAACACCCAAAAAACACAAGGAATTCTATTACATTAATGGCATTGACACTGGAGATTTTGTTCTGATTTTCATCTTTCTAAAGGCTATTACAATTTACAGTAACTAAAGCGACCGGTTGACTTGTCATTTTGAGAAAAAATTAATTTTATTTGCACTTTCTAAGGATTTGGTATGATTTAGAAAGCACAACAAAATAGCTGGCTGGTAGGTTTTCTTCCATG
>BMAT01008736.1:0-13918 GCA_019649035.1 Elysia marginata
GTTTGATTATAGAATTTTAAATCATTTTTAGCATCACATTTGTAGATATGTGCTCAAATCTTTTTATTAGTTAAAAGTTAAAAAAAATTAATAATGAGACAACCAGAAATTCCTATAATGTTTATCGCCCTTGAATGGAAAACTGAAAAAGCCTCTACAAAATAGAGGAAAAAAGGAACACAGAAAAAAGAGAATACATCTTCAAATTTTCGCACATAAAAGACTTTCTTTTCAGTAGTTTATCAAAATCGAGTTTTACATTTTGAACATTTTAAGTCATAAAATCTTGTAAGTAACTGTTTGAATTGGCTTTTTGCCTAAAAAAAAAAAGACTGGTAAATGTCTCTAAAGAGGCTTTGAAAGGGAATGCTGTCAAAAATTTTCAGATTGCTTCAGTAATAAAATTAGTTGTCTATATTGGGCGCCATCTTGTTGATTCATTCCATTTTTTCCAACTAGTAATGTTCATATAGCTTTTGCATTGTTTTTCATGTTTTTCTTTGGTTAATCTTAGTAGTAACTCAAAGACTTAAACTTGTCTGTTTAGAGAATGTATTTGATATTTTACCATTAACAAGAAAACCCTAAATGATAGTTGTTGTTCTGTTTCTTTATAAAAAATTTGAATTTTTTTTATTTTTATGTTACACTCAATTAAAACTATCCTCTTTATAGTTAATATTATATGAGATAGACCAGTTATTTGATTTACACAGTTGAAACTTAATAATAAAAGTTTAAGAATTTGAAATTCTCAAAATTCATAATTCTGTGTGAGGTTTCTTTTTCTTCTTTGGCTTTGTTCTAAAGATTTGAATTCAAAGTTCAAAAGTAATTGTTGTAACTTAATCATAGGAGGTTTTACCTCTGTTCGTTTAAGACCTAGCAGTTTCACCAGGGAACTTTGTTTTTCCAGGTCACCTTTCTAGAATGGACAACGGAAAAAATTTGATTTGTTGAGCACACTGCTGTCTGGCTGGGTAGTTTTTGAATCTACTCTAAATCTGGATGTTGATGCAAAGTCTAATTGTAGAAAAGGAGCTCACAAATATTTCAATTTTTTTTTTTTAAATATGCCTATTTAAACCTTTAGACATTTCTGTTTTTAAACCTTTTTTTTTTTTGTCTTGCATCCAAGGAGAAGACAGTTGGTGGTTTAGATCTTAGCCCCATTATAATAAGATACTTACTTATATATTATAAGTTCTTTTTAATTAAGAAAGAGTACAGTAAAACCTCATGCGCAATCTGAAGTTTCTCTTCCATGTTTAAAATCCTCAGACAAATATATCCCATGACCAAATCCCAAAGTATTCCAACACATCACAAAGACCCAAGTGCTATGCCGATGATGCATAGACACCCAGGTGAGTGAGATTCATGAACGTATATTTTTTTATAAGAGGCAGCCAGAGTGAATCAGGCACAGAAAAACAAACCCAAACAAACTTGACAGGTCTTTTAAGCATCATTCTAATATTATAGGAATATGTAAATTCCAACTTAACTATTTTGGAACACTGCATCTTTATGTCAATATGATTAAACTAATTAAAGAGCTTCAACTCAAAGCAAACATGATGAGGTATAACTGAACTGCTTGACTGCCTGAAATGGTTTCAAACTGCAAGAAATCTATTGATATATTTCTTTTTTTAGTGGTGGAGTCTTTAACAATTTTAACATTATTAAAAAAAGAATTGACGATGCCTTGTTTCAATATAAGTTTTTATAGCAGTATGCTGTTATGGATGACCAAAGAACTAAAATTTTGTGTAAATTTCATTTTTAAAGGGTTTATTTGACCTTGGAAATAATTCCAAACAAACAATGAAAAAGCCATCAGAGAATTGATAAGGTTCTATGTTGACTGATTTTTAAATAAAAATCTCACCAGAAATCAGTCATCTCTTTGTTAGTCGTTTGAAAATCAAGAAATCTGCCAGTTGTCACTTTCATTGACTTGGAGGTTCTAGGAGTACCATATTTCTAAACTTACACCCTCAAAAATGCTAGTTTATATATTTTGTCTTTCTTTATTTTTATTATTTTGGTTTTGTTATTTAAATAAAACTGGTTTAAAATCACTTATTGCTAAATGCTTCTAATTTTGTTAAAAACGATTGGTTGCCTTTATTTCAACACTGTGATGATCATCTATTTAGCACAACTCTCTAATGAATCTCAAGAAAAAATAAAACTGCCTCTTATGTTTAAAATGCATAAGCTTTCAGTGTTGAGTTTACTGATAATGTTGAATAAAAAAAAATTCGAAAAAAAAAACCAAACATTTAAAGAACAAAATTATTTTACTTTAAAAATTTTTGTTGTTGTAACTCTATTCCTTGAACAACTGTATGGGTCCTTAGGTAAAGTTTGAAAAATCCAAGACAGTCATGTTAAGATCCTAGCTAGAGAATTTGTCTTTGAGATAATTGCAATTGGATTTGTAAAAAGAGTAAACATAATCTGCTTGCCAATATTAAAATGGTTAATGATGGTCTGAAAGGTTGGGATAATATTTGGACACCTGCAGAGCTTCATTCTTCCTTTGTTGATGCGCAACATTGGGTTGTGAGATTGACCATTTACGTAAAGACCTTTACAAATTTCTTACAACCGGTCAAAATGAGTCAAGTCCAAAGTGGAAAGTTGTAAGATATTTGTATCACAGAAAAGCTTATTTTCTCTTCTTTCAAATACAATAAACAGAAAAGCTCTATCACGCTTCTGTATAGTTATAGCCATTTGGAGTCGGCAAGGTTAAGACTTGTGAAATTTCAGTAAAAAGAGAAAATGGCCTTTAAAGTTAAATGTTTAGATGACTAGAAAAGTTTTTAGGCCTTAGAAACCATAACCATAAAAATTAAACACATAAAACATGACATTTTGACATGAGATCTAAAGTAAACAAAATTGTTCAGAAATATTTTTAGCATCAATATGTAAATTGAAAAAATTTTGAATTTCGAACACCTACTAAACTTAAAGTTTAAAATTGAAAGCCTGTATCTCAAAACTAAGCCATTCGACAGAATGGGAGACATTTTATTCATGCATGAATACTTTTGAACTGAACATTTTAACCATTGCTACTAAAGCTAGCCTGATGATGATCTATAAACAACAGTTGCTTAAAGCAAAATACTAGGTTGAACCAAAATAGTTTTTGATGCTCAAATGTCTTTTCTTTTCTATAAAAATCGCCTTGCATTCAATTGCCTGATGAGAATAATTTTGGTTTGACTTTGAAAGAATTCTTTAGTGATCATTGTTTCTTGGGTCGGACATCAAGTGATTGCTTCTCCCAACAGAATATATTTTTTTACTGTCAACTGTTTTGTCTGTGGATTAAAAAAAAAATTCTGGGTGCAGGATATCACTCTGTCATTAGTAGTTAAAACTCTCAAATAAAAACTAAAATAATTAATTCTTGGCAGCTTGCATTGGTGAAGGGATCTTTACATTATCTCCCTCTTTTATGTTAGGGGGTAGATGGCACCTGAGATGGTCTGTTTGCGTGAGATAATCAGCAAACACACTCTATCTTACAACTTAAGTTCTTATGGCCTGTGAAGCACATTGTTTCTTATTTATATTATGAGCTTTGTTGTCTTCATTATCAATATTCATGATCAGCATCAATGCCCATCACTCTTTCCAGAGTGAAGGACACTGAAAAAAATTATCTGATGCTATACACTCCTTTAAGATTTCATAGCTGATCCCAGCCCTTTCTCGTCATTGCCATTTCCATCTCTACACATGGCTTCCATTTCTCTCAAGGCCTACCACTGCTTCTTTTATTTTATACTTTCCACTGAAGTGTCTGTCTGGTAATGTGTTCCTTCCTCAGTGTGTTTTCAATTCAGTGCTGCTTTTTGTTCTGAAATTCATTCCTCCACCACTGTGTGTCTTGTCTGCATCCACACTTCTTTATTCCTCCCTTAGTCATGTAGTTTTAGTCTTAAAATCTCAAAATTCCATGCACCAGGTGTGGCCTTTGAAGTTTCACAATCCATGTAGTAAAACTGATTTGAAATTTGAGTTAAAAAAGTCCTATTTTGATCTTGCAGGGTATGTTTTTAGCTTTCCACTCAAATTCAAGGTCTTTTGAACTGTTGATCTTGCTTTCCATTTCTTACTTTGATGTTGGCATCTGTTTTACCCTTCACTAGTTCAGGTCAGTGATGCTTCTTAAATAATAATAATATGTAACTGAATCTGCTTCAAGTACCTCTCTTCCTGGTGTGATTTCTTTTTTCTGCTCTTGCTCCTGACCTAAGTACCTATTTATTTCGACTGTGTTCTCATTATTAATATTATCATCACGGGAATAACTTGTTTTATTTTTAAATGACAACTGTAATCCCCCAAATATGTTCAGAGCTGCCAACCAGCACTGATAGCTAATCAATGTTAAAAAAGAAACAATGACTGGGGAAAAATACCAGTGATGTGTAAAATGTAACTATAAAATTGGGAGGAAATAGCTTTTTGTCTCTTTGTGTGTCATCTAATAAATGGTTCTTTGTCACATTTTTACAAAATGTATTTAAGATTATGTTTAAAACTTTCGTAAAGTATTTACAGCAAATTTAACAAATGAAACAGCAACTTCCGTAGATAAGATATTATTTGCTTTTTCCTTTTAATTACAGTTATTTAGGAGAGGACAATTTGTTCCGATGAAAATGGTTGTGACCTTGGGGCGGTGTCGGCTACATTTAAAATCTTATATATGTTTTTTTTTGTTTGTTTCCAAATGCTTTGGAAAATACTGAACTAAAATGAGGGTCCTTAAGTATTCAAACCTGTGGATTAGATGTTGACAGCTTTGAGCCAATAAGAGTAAACTAGGCTCAAGTGGTCCCAACAGATTGAAGAGAGAGCCTTTATAAACCAAAGCGTTTTGTACAATACCAGACTGTTTATGTATTTTCCCATTGAATATCTCAGGGTATAGTAAAGCTTAGGTTTGTAAGAAAGAATGAATGTAATGTTATGGAAACAAGTTTGGTGTTATCATTTCTTGAGAAAAAATTTGAAGAGTTTAGGAAAATTTAAGCTCTATATATGAATGCTAACCAGGTGTTTAAGTCAATTGACTGCATGAGTCGTTTCTCTTTATCTCTCTTCTCTCTTTTTTCTTTAGAATACAGGCTATTTTAAAAACGCATATGTTTTTGTTTGCAAGTCTGAATTTTGTTGCGTTTTTTTTTCTTTATATTTTTCAATTATAGGCATGATTGGGTACCCCCCAGAGGGCCCAGGTAAGCTTTCATTGTGCTTTTACATCATTATATGCATGCATTGCATGTGGTGACATTGAAGCCCTTTTTTTTTGTTTTTACAAATTTGATCATTTGTAAAAATCTGTTGCTGCTGCCATTTCTCTAGTGTGATTCAACTGTTGTAGGAAAACCATTTTCTTGCTGATGTTTCCATCACTTTGTCTTATGTAAACCACCACCATTCTTCAAAAGAAAAAATCACCATGAGAATATAGCGAGATAACAATTATTCTGACAAATACCCCAAACTTTATGTACAATGAAACCGGTTATGTATGCTCACACTAGTCATAAGTGCATGGAAAGCTTTGTAATATTTTCTCTCGAATTTGACAGTCTCTTTAAAAAATAATGGGAATGTACCACTGAGCGAGGAAAAACAGGCCATTTGCAATTGACAATTCCAGTTATCAATTTTTAAAATCTCCTCACTGACTTTTGGGAAATAAACAAACTCAGCTTGTTATTAAATAAATTTGCAAGTACCACAGGTACGTCGTTGTACATACTTTTTAGGTAATTGCTTTCATCAGGTTTGGTTAGTTTAGCTCCCCTTTGTTCTGTTTCCTTTGGCATTTAACAAGATATTTTTTTTAAGGATATTGTTGTGCTTATTCCTACTCACCGACTTTTAAACTTTTAAGAATCAGTACTTATTCAAACTTCATAAGTCAAAAACCATTTCAGTAATAGGTACATTATAGGATATTATCTTTCTCTTTTTTTTCTTTTTCTTCATAGAGTTGAGCAGTAGCTTTTTTGTCCTATGTTCCCTAAGTATTGTAGTCAATGTTATTGTTTCTTAATTTCCATGTGCAGAGCTGCCAACCAGTACACTACTGGTTTCAACTTTTTAGTACCAAAGTGATTATCAAAATATCGAAATAAGCCATGCCTATACTAGGAAAAATATCTCTGATCAGTAAAACATTGTGATAAAATCTACAATTAACTATAAAAATTCACATGCTAAATGTACCAAGTCATCTTTTTGCCCTACAAAATATATACCGTAAAAATTTTGACCAATTGACATCAACTGCTTTTACTAGAACATGTTTTATCAATTTTGCAATTTATTCTTGTCATGAGTACTGAAATTCTTTGCAGAACAATGATATAGGGGTACTGGAGCCAGTTGATCTGGGGTTGGTTGCTCTGTATTTTTTAAATAAAATTTATTGAAGACCTATGTGTTTAGTGTCATGAAGAATCATTTTAGAACCGGATTTGATCAACATAACTCCATTTTAAAACTGCATCACAAAAAAAAAACTTTGATAAACAAAAATATGAAAATAACACTTATAATATCCCATGAAAAGTAAAAGGAGAGCCATACTTAAAAGAAACAGAAACCTTAAAACAAGGATGCAAGTTTTCAGGAATTTTTGCAGGAATTCCGATTTTTTTAGCAGTTTTCTTAACTAAATAAGCAGGAAAACTTGAAGAAAATAAGACTTAAATGTTAAAGAAAACGTCCTAATTTAAGAGCCATAGAAAATCAAACACTTCTTTTCAGTTGTATACCTGTGTGAGAACTTGTACAGAGTTGTATCTATCTCTTTGAGTTTGTCTATCAAAAGTTCTATAAGGGAACTTGAAGAGTGTAAAAATTTTCCTGCTTTTTTAGCATGGGCCGCTTGCATCCCTGTTAAAAGTTTCCAGTCTTATTAGAAACTACAAGTTTAAAATGACAGAAAAATTAAATTAAGGATAAGACATTATGAGTTAGCGCACATGCACCAAAATACAGGCACAAAGACCCCAAAGGAAATGGAAGAAAAGAACAAGAAGCATACTAATTTTACTTGTTAATGGATTGTTACTCATACAAGAAAAAAAATTTGTAGGAAAATGGTAAGAAATTCAGGTAAATTTTTAGTGTATCTCCTTAAATAAGTGTATCATTGCATACACACACACATTATATATACATGTAGATGTATGTGAAAATTTAAATAAAAAATGATCTGAGTCCTATTGAACACTACATTGAAAAAAAAATTCATTGCCTAATCTGGACACCATACGTAAGTCTAAATAGGACCTCAAAATTGATTAACAAAGTGAGAGCAACATCAACTTACCTGTCTTTTAAGACGTTAGTATGCAGCTGTACTCGACTTATTAAAATTTTGATCTACTTTTACTTGGCATCTTTATAATTATATCAAAGTATGTAGTTTTGTTTTTATTATATTTTGTTATATGACACTTTGCTTAAAAATTGACGTTTAAAATAATGAACATCAAGGGTATAAGAAGTAAGGCATGGTGTTTTTATCTCTTTTTCATTCTTATTCTCTTATAAAACCCATTTTGACAAGTTTGTTTGATTCACGCTATATTAAGCACAGCATTATGCGTTGAGACCACCACATAAATGTTGGAAGACTTGTAAGGCTTTACTTTCTCCAAGAGTGCAATAAATTAATCGACTCTTTTTGCTTTCTTTTGAGATAGTAAAATTTTAAAAACCGTAATATCCATGTGAACTATTAGAAAAATAGGTCTGTAAAAATAATTAAAAGATATGAACCAAGGAAGTGAGACATGGCGCCAGAGTAGTTCATTATTGAATTATTCCTGGCTATGTGCTAGTGCTTTTTTTCAAAGTGGTTCAACATGTTTAAGAATAAATGAAGGGGACTAGATATTGTGTTTCTTTAAGTTAGTATGAAAAAATTCAAGGTCTTTAAAATTGTGCTGTATAACATAAAATCATTGAAATACTAATTACTTTTCCTCGAACAATGTACTGCAGACATGTACAACATTTAGCTAAACTTAGTTTTATCAGATTTAGAAATCTTTTTTCTTAATTGGTGATAAATTGAACTAATATGCAATTAAAATAATCAAATTTTTAATAGGTATGCTGCTTGATACATATTTTTGGTTCCATTCTTATGAAATCATAAAATACCCCAAAAGAACATGTTTTTTTCCCCTGTGCTTTCTATTCTTCATGTGACCCGGTTTGATTAGATCCTTTTGTTAGTTCATGCTGTGCGACACAAAACATTGGTGAAAAAGAAACCAAACAAACAATAAAATTTACTTCTTACATCATATGTATGGTAAGACATACTGGAGTAATTTTTCATTTTAGAAAGGCAGGCATGCTGTGAGTAAAATTGTTCGAACATTACTAAATCCACCGCTCCAGAGAGTGGCGAGGTAGCACTTCCGCATTCACAGTCCATATGGGACTATCCAGCGTCACCACGGGACCAAAAATTTTAAGCTCAGTAAAGAACATGGTTTTGTATATTTGAATTTTTGTGTAGCAGCTTATGTAATAACTTTAAACAGAAACATATTACATTTTTTTACATGATTTTTTCCAATTGCTTGTCTTGGTACTTTCATGTAATGCATTGTATTGTGGTTGATACTGATACACGTAGTATTTTTAGTCTCTTGTCTTTAATTAAAGAGATGGTTTGAGCTAAATTAAAAATGCTTTCAGGGATGTAAATCTTTCAGATTTAATCTGATATCAGCCTTTTTACCCTCAGATTTGCGATTTCAGCTCAATTTTTTTCCTCAATGCAGGGATGCAAGTTTTCCGATTTTTGCAGGAATTTTGATTTTTTTTTTTTTTAGCAATTTTCCTTTAAAGGAAATTTGAAAAAAAAATTGAGACTTAAATGATAGAGAAAACTCTTTAAACTTAAGACTTAAAGAATCTCAAACACTTCTGTAGGGTTGTACCGCGTTTTGTGTAGGCCCTAGTACAGAGTTGTATCTACCTTTGTTAGTTGATCTATCAAACACTTCTTTAGGGTTGTATCACTGTGTAATTGTATCTACTGTACCTTTGTTAGTTGGTCTATCAAACACTTCTTTAGGGTTGTAGCACTGTGTAGTTGTATCTACCTTTGTTAGTTGATCTATCAAACACTTCTTTAGGGTTGTAGCACTGTGTAGGCCCTAGTACATCTACCTTTGTTAGCTTATCTATCAAACACTTCTTTAGGGTTGTAGCACTGTGTAGTTGTATCTACCTTTGTTAGATGATCTATCAAACACTTCTTTAGGGTTGTAGCACTGTGTAGGCCTTAGTACATCTACCTTTGTTAGCTTATCTATCAAACACTTCTTTAGGGTTGTAGCACCGTGTAGGCCCTAGTACATCTACCTTTATTAGCTTATCTATCAAACACTTCTTTAGGGTTGTAGCACTGTATAGTTGTACCTTTGTTAGTAGATTTATCAAACATTTCTTTAGGGTTGTACCGCTGTGTAGGCCCAAGTACATCTACCTTTGTTAGTTGATCTATCAATAATTATATAGGGGCCGCTGTTGGTCATCAGCTCCAGACACCGCAGGCGGAGCACTTTATAGAAGTGTTGATTAAAATTGTCCTGCTTTTTGTGCTCAAGGCGCTTGCATCCCTTTCAATTTCATTGAGGAAAACAATGAATCAGTAATTCAACACTGGCCTGCAAGTAACCTTTTGCGTATTTAAACTAAGCCTTGCCAATTGTTACTCTATTGTTCTATTGTCTAATTGATCCCAAAGCACGCAGAGTCTTACGTCATGTTCAGCTTTTATTTCCATCGACCATTCACAACCCTTAAAATTTCGTCCAAGTTAAATTCAGTTATCCTTTTTCCGGTTGTGGAGGTTAGCGGTAAGCCCTTTTCAAATTTACTGTAACGAGCTAGACCCGTGAGCATGTGCCATCAATTAAGAGTCCTTCTTCAAAGATGCCAATTGTTTAAAATTTGTTTGAATTCCGCCAAATTTCAGGCTTTTCGGATTTTTATTGCGATTAAATTAGGGCCAATTTTTCCGGGTTCGATACCCTAGTCTACCGCTTGTGTTATAAATAATGCATTCCGAAGTAGAAAGATATCAATTAAAATTGCAACGCCGAAGAGGGCACAACGACGTAGACTAATATGAATAAAAGATGCAACGCCAATGAGGGAACAAACGACGTTAACTAATGTGTAATCAATACCACCCAATCTTGACGTGATATCTAAGCTCACCATGACCTGTTCACATTCCCTTTCCTTCTAATTCTTATATTAAAAAAGAGTTTGTGGGAGACAATTATTTCGTTACAAGCCTACATTTCCCCCAAATGCTGCAGATTCGGAGGGTGGTTAAAAAGGGCCAATCATTATGTTGATAGGTAGCATTCTCTATTCGAGGGACATGCCCCTAAGTCTGTATCTTCTTAATTTTTGTCAATTTAGCAAAAAATTGACGTCTCTCTTTGTGCACCTAGTAAAGCTATTGTCTCAGTCACTGCTCAGCCAGAACGCCGGGGCAGATGATCGCAGAATTATCTAGGTAGAGATTTGTGATCTCAAATTTAGAAGTATATTAACTGTGGTGGATGAGTTTATATTGTTCTTTAGCAATCAAAATTCAATCTGGGAAAGGTCCTTTTCGACATTTAAAATCTGAATACGCTCCAAGCTCTAGATTCGAAGCCTAGCCATTATTAGATTTTCAGTCTAATCTTCTCTCTCAAGGCAATCACAACCGCCATCAATTCCATCAAATTGTTTAAATTTAACCCCTCCGGTCCCCACCCCCAAACAACCACTTTTTAATCGAATGAACGTGGTTATGTTGTTTAATGTATTTTTTGTTATTGACGGCTTATCATGTGTTTTCTTTATTTAGACAAACAAAATAGGCAATGTATGACCTTTCTAGTGGTGTCGGCGACTGCCATAATAGGGATTGTTTTTTTACGCAACCAATCTCAGTCAATCGGGCTTCACATTTTCACCTTTACTGAAACCAATTCCATTAACTTTGCTTAAACCCGCGAATATTTTATTCGTATATCAAACTATAAAAATATAAAATGTTATGTTAAAAACAGGAGAAAGGGCCTTCTGTGAACTGCATATGCCCCCAAATTTTAGGAACTCCCTTTTCACTGGTTATTGAATTGAGGTCTGTGTCATGAGAATGCTAATTAAAAAGAAATTCAAGACAAATTTGTTTGCAATTTCTTTGACAACTAGGATTATCCTAGTGTCCTTTCTTCTTCTTTTCTTTTGTATGTTTCAGATACAAAAGTACTGTATGTACTGTAATCAATGCGCATGTTATGACTATATTTGTAACAATATCTACAGCTTTTAGAGCTCTTTTGAGGATTGGGCGCTACATAAATGCTCTGTATTATAATTATAAAGGTACCGGTACACAAAACATGGGGATGGTACTCCAAACCCTTCCTCCTCGTATAGAATGTTTATGCTTCAATTCTCATAGCTATAGAGGAATAACTTAGCTGCAAACTTGTAACCCTTCTAAAGTCTCGACCTAACCGGTCTTTTTTTTCTCAGGAATACAATTTTTAGTATCACTCCCAACTGAAACTCAAATACGCCAAAGTCCTTTCAGGCCTTTCTCATAAATTCATGTCCTCTCTTTTGCCTTTCCACTCCTTTGCCGGCTAGGCCTAATGTAAATCCTCTTCTCCTTTTTTTCTCTTTCGATGAAACCCCCCTCAAGTGTATTAACTTCCACCCTGTTATCATGTCTCCCTTGCTCTCCAGATTTGTCTTTCCTCATCTTTATCTTACTTGTTTTGAGCCCCCCCCTCTCTTTGCGCCTATGATCCTCTCTGTATGAAACTTCATTTTTCTGTTCTCATGGCGCCTCTCTACTCACCCTTGCTGTCCACCACCACTCTTCTATCTGTTATTTTTCCCTCCACTTTAGCTTATCACTCTTTTGTCTGTTAAGTCCGATCCGCCCTCTTGTCCCCCTTTCTTTCATTGGCCTACCGGAAACTGAAACGGAATTTAGGAATTAACTTAAAAAAATATATAATGTATTGCTATGAACACTCGATGCCCAACACCGACGCAAAACTATATATGAAAATTTTGAATTCATTGTGCTTGTGTTTGGTGCTGGCGGTAAAGTTGAGGTTGTTCTGATATACGGGTACTAACAACTTAACGGCTCTGGTTGATACAATGTTTTACGAGTAGCCGAAAAATGTTGGTGCAAGAAAGGATGGTCATTAGAATAGCAAAAATTAATGTCTTCATCGCTTGCGGCAACTTGTCAAAGTTGGGTGAGTTTCAGGCCTACATTGTCTTTGAACTTATCTCACTTGGCTGGTCTATGCTAGGCTATCATCTTAGTTATGCATTTCACTGGCTGAGTCACACAATAGGCCTACCAGTGATATACTTAGAGTTAGAGCACAATACTGTCAATAGACATTTCCTATCTCAAGGCCCGCAACTGTAAAAGTTAAACTGAAGTGAAAACAAGGAACACAAACATGGCGCCCTAGGCCGAGTCCTAGACCAGTAGAAGTAGAATTATAGAATACTTAAAACTAAACTAGATTAGATCTAGATTCTGGGCAGAATTTACACCAAGTGCCTGACGCGACAAGCACATTTAAATTCAGTATGTAAAGCGACGTGTTTCTACGTAGAATCTAGAAAATCTAGATCAAGTTTTGTGGCCATATCCTTTTATAAATTTAGACTCAGTTTTAGCCTTGACGAAATGGGTCTTGAAAAGTTAAGACTCCTAAGACAAGCTAGAGGGGCACTGCCACTGGTGAATGTGTGTGGTCCCCTCAGCCATAGGTCTGCCATCTATAGTGGAAATTTCTATATGCTAGGAATCTAGTAGGCCTAATAAAACAATTGAGAATCTAGATCTAGATTTCATAGGTCTAGAATCTAGATCTAGACCTAATCGAAGATTGAATTTAAATATAGATGAGGATCTATACTTGCAAATTCAAAAAGTAGTTGTTGTTTAGGTTCATTTAATTTTAAAAGGACAACTCTCAAATAAGTCATGTTTATCATTTAAAAATTAGATCTAGAATATAGATCTAGAATCTCTATCAGCTGTTTACAAGATTAGATTCTAGTAATAATCTTATAGGGTCTAGATTTTAATGACAAGAGTAGACCCTATTCTACTCAGCCGCCTAGGCCTAGATCTAGAGCACTAAAACAATTTTGTTTCAAAACATATGACATTTATAAAATGTTTCGCCTGAAGGCTTAAAAATGTAATATTTTAAGCCGTGGTCCAGCTGAACACTGTAGACAAGAGCTATTAAAGGCTAGCCTACAATAGTTTACGTTACCTGTCAGTGCGGTATGGGTGAAGTGCACGTTGCATCACGAACCATCCCCTCGCGACAGGCCTTTGTCCACCTTTTCCCTCCATGCCTCCCCATTCATGCCCTGTCCCCGAACGTTCCCAACCTAAAACGTGCAAATATAGCATAGTGATAGTAGTGGTGACAACGAAGGAAGATAAGAATCCCTGCTGAGTGATTCTGGCTTTTCCGTACATGTCAGTGGTTGCCTGATCCAATAATTTTTACCAATTTCATAATTCATACTCATAGCGTCCGTTTAGACGATGGTGCATGTGTTTAGGGTATACTGATCATATAGAAATAGGTACCGGCAGGGCAGGCAGAATGCCTGTGCGAGGCATGGGAATTTCGGTTATGTAGATGAATTTTGGGCATGTTCAACCTCGAATAAAACATTGTTTTCCTAGTTAACCATAACTAAAAATCGTATCAATGTTTTCATTGTCCTTTTATCTTTCAGAATACCTAAGTACTAACATCTTTTATTTTAC
>BMAT01008736.1:16227-29838 GCA_019649035.1 Elysia marginata
TTTAAAACAGTTCTTACTGCTGTGTCTCAATTTTGAAATTTTGGCTGTCGGTACCTAATAGAAAAAAATTGGCCATAGCGATTGGGCGTTAGTTAAACCGTAGTGTGCATTTATTTGACGTGCGTTTAACCAGATACTACTTTATCTACAAAATACAGAAAGGGATCACCCGCTGCCTCTATACATGAACTGACAAAATATTTTAGATATCATTTTCCTTTATATCTATTGTGTTAAATTGTTGGATCTTTGGCATATAAAAAAAATTATTTATTCTAGATCTAAGCTTAAAATTAAATACTTCCATCCTTCGCCCTTGGATCCAATGGACCCTTAAATTTATTATGAATGTGATGTGCACGGGGAGGTATTTGTTTCTCTTCTAATTACGCTTCTAAAGTTGTAAGTAAACAATTATTTTTGGACCTAGATTAGAAGAGTAAATGATAGCGGACTGAACTACGTTTAAATGGGCTAATTTGGGTGGGAGGATAAATCTAGGCATACGCAGTATTCATGGTATTTTTGTTGCTTATAGTTTTTGCCTACACGCAATCTAGACGACTAGGTTGATTAGATCTGGAAATGGGAGTAACTCAGTAAGGGGTAGAATAAATAATGTTGACTTTAACTTAAAGTTGCCAGATTTCGAGCCAAATTAAAACGATTTCAGATTGAAATGGTAGGCCTAATATAAAATCAAAGCAGACATTGATGTTTTGAAGATTTTTCTTTGAAGTTTTATATTTTAAACATTAGTTAAAGAAACTTTTCTATTGGATTTTTAAGGAAAGTGACAAATTATCCCCTTTCGATGCTGTGACTGCGAGTAAAAATAAGTTTGATGGACTTTTAGTTTTATTATTACTTTAAGTTTTCCATTTACAACTTTATCTCCAGGAGTTCCCACATTATTTTTGGAGTGATAAGTCTTTAATAGTCATGGCCAAAAATTTCTCATATTAATACGGACTAGTCTACAACTAGCTTAAAAAACGACTTTAGAATCCAAGACTGATTACAACTATTTACGGCCTACGCCTGTGACTTTCCCATCTAGGAGACTGATTCATAGGAAAGTGGCAGGCCTAGGACTAAAATTGTTGTAGCTGGCCGTAATTTTTTTCACTACTTTACTAGTATCTAGTCCCTTAGAGACTAACTACGTCAGAAAAAGAGTGGGAATTCCCAGAAGCCAAATTGCCATCCTAGGAAAAAAGCTGTAGAAAGAAAGATAAAGTAAGAATGAAAGTCGGTTAAACTTTTATTTTTATACACAGCATGGTAAGGGGGGAATCTGTCATTTTCAACAAAAAGTTTCTTTAAACCATAAGACTTTAATGAAAATCCTCAAAACATAAGCAAGTATAACAGGGATGCAAGTTTTCCGATTTTAGCAGGAATTCCGATTTTTTGGCAGTTTTCTTTAGCTAAAAAAAAGCAGGACAATCTTTTAAAATTATGGCTTAAATGTTCAAGAAAAATTCCAAAATTAAGATTCATAGAAATCAAACACTTCTTTTGAGTTATATAGCTGCGTAGGCCCAAGTACAGAGTTGTTTCTATTTTTAATTGGTCTATCAAAAGTTATATGTGGGCATCCATAGAGTGTAAAAATTTTCCTACTTTTTGAGCATAAGCCGCTTGCATCCCTGAGTATAAAATATACTAATTTGACCTGAAATCTTCTCAATTTGGCCTTAAGTTTGGCAAGGTCAACATCATTTATTTTTTGTAGGTAAGGAAGAGAATTGGGCCCAAATTCTACTCATTAGTGCACTACCAGGCAGTGTGTAAATTTAGGCCGAAATTTTAGACTAGAAAAAGTCCTTGAATACAAGTAGGCTCCCACTCAATTCAGTCTATTTTGGTGTAAATCTTGCTACGTCTTCTTCATGATGATCTAGATCTAAATCTACACATTCTTTTACAAGAATTAATTGAACTAAGGTATAAACTTTGATTAAATGTATGTATTCATTCAATTATTTTGGGTAACATGGAAAGAAAGGTAGGGACCAGACTTTTTCACCAGTGCTTGAAGAGGTTTATGTCTTTTTAGGTATTTAACCAATAAGTGTAATTTAGGTGTGTAAATGTTGTTTGGCCTATGGAGAGATCAAAGTTCTGTTGATTCAAATACTGATTATTCATCAATTAATAAATAGAAGTAGGCCGTATGTGTGCAAAATTTTTATTTATCTTTCTATTTCACATTTAGCAGCCTACATTTATATCATGGACTTAAAAAAAATTTTCACTTGTAGTTGTACTAAATACTGTGAACGTCAGTACTGATATTCACAGCAGTTTTTTAGTATGAACTATAATTACCAACCAATGGGAAAAACACAGTGAGCAAATAAAAAATTTTTGCTCTCTCCAGATAGATGTGTCTCTCGGTATTCCTGCACATGTGCTAATTTGCAAATCTAATTATACTTTATCATGTGAATTTCTTTGATTTTTTAGTGGTTGTGACTCAACCTTGTCTTGCCCCTGTTTCAATCTTTCTCTCCCTCCCCCCCTCTCTCTCTCTTAACATTCTTAAGAAGTTTCTGCAGTATAATTGTGTTGTTTTTTTTGTGAAGAGATGAAGGAAAGCAGATCTATTCTAAACACTCAAAACAATTGTACAACAAAAAAAAAGTCACTACATGCATAATACAAATTGCAATTGAATCAAAGCTTTAAATAGACCTCCTCTGTCAGATGTCTTTATTATAGCATAGAAGTAGAACTTCTGATATGACCTACAATAGCCGTTCCTATTTATTTTTTTATCCAGCATTGTGCATGTTAGTTAAACTAAAAGGCAAGATTTCTTGTTCTTATCTTGTTCCACTTCTTAACACAACAAAAACTCTCTAGTTCGGACCCTGGCATTTATAAAAAAAGTGTGCAGCCTCAAAGATTTTTTTCGTTGGAAAACCCGAAATTTCAAGAAAAGACTTTTGCTTTGCAATTCTTGGACTTGTGTATGCTGTACCTGACTTGGAAGTTTGTCTTTTTCGCCCATAAAAATTTTTTTCCTGTAACCACTAGACTTACATTACAAAAAGGTTTGAATTTTTTCTCTATATAAGAGATACTAGTCATGCCTGCAAGTATTGCCAAGATGACAATGAATAACAGGCTGTTCAGTGTCATTTTTATTGTGTGCTTTTTGCAATGATTATTGTCAACTTCTGACGGGATGAGTTATAATGGTAGCATGCCTTTAAAAGGGATAAGGCTGAATTTTAAAATGTAGCTGTATCTTTTGAAATAGATGCAATGCAGAGAAGAAGTAAAACTTCGGACAGTAGGCTCCGATCCCAGCAACCAGTGCCAAACCCAAGGTCATATTCGTACCTTTACCATGGAAACTCCAGTCAAACTCAAAGTGAGTGGTTTGTGTTCAATCAACCTATGTATTTTAAAACTTTAGAAGTTGTGAAAATCCTTTTGCCTTTAGCCCCAAGACATTTCTCTACAACCCTTTGTGCAAGAGTGAAGTCTGTCCTTCTTTCAAACTGTTTTAAACGCACATTTAATGTGCTCTAACATGGTCCCACATGATTTTACCTTTTCAGAGCTGCCAACCAGTACCCATTTCAGTATTTTAGTACCAGAATGACTACCAAAATACTGGAGCACTGATTTTACACCTAAAGTACCGAAATTTGCTATGGCATGGGAAAATATCTGTGATTATTAAAATTGGAAAGAAATTATAAAGGTTAAGCCTATAAGATGAGAAGACTACTTGTAAAATGCATCAGATCATTTTAAAAAAGTCAATGTTTTTAAAAGTAATTAGTTCAAAGTAGAGACAATTCAAATTTGTATTATTAAGGACTAGCCCTCTACGGGTCTTATAGATTATGTATTATCTTTGTTAAACATAGTTCTCGAAATAAGTACTGAAATGCTTTAGAAAATACTGAAATGGTGTTCTTAAAGGTTGGCAGCTCTGGTTTCTGTTAGTCCAAGCTGTATTTTTGTTTTTTTATATATATATGCATGCAATGCTTTTTTGTTTATAAAAGAAGTGAATTTTTGTATTTTTGAGCCCATAATTGTCTTTTTGTTGACTGCCAGTGTTCTGTGCTCTTAATAAGCATGATAGAAATATGCTTGAGGAATCAAGATTAGGGTCGTAAAAATAACTTTTTTGGATTTGAAGAGTTATTTGTGGTAATAGATTGTTAAGATTTCAATTGTATCATAAAAATAAGTTTTCTTTCCCAATTGGGACAAACTTGAAAAAAAAATATGCTTGAAGAGAGAAGATGCCATATACTGATAAAAAGATGGGACTGTTACGTTGTGAATGGTAGTTCATTTTTTGGTTATATTTGTGAGCAATAGAAGTGAAAAATTAATCACATCAGAAATATGAGGCAGTCAAATTCTTATCTATTGACTTAATTTCTCTGTCAGTGTGAGAAACTATCAATTTTGAATATCTGCAACCACATTTGTAAATGTTGATCATTTCAATTACTTCTACTCTCCAGCTGTTTATAATCCTTATTTGATATTTTTTACTTGGTGTCAGACAATTATTGCTTCCGACCTCTACAAGCTTTATAATGTGAGCATTGATCTTAACGTAGGCTCAGCTTATATAGTTTTAAGAAATGTGAAATTACGATATTGTCGCAAACTGAACATTGTTATTGTGACCAAGGCTTTCAGTTTCACTGATTCACAAAGATTTTCCCCAGATACATGTAGTTCATGATAGAACCGCTGTGGTTGTTAAAAAACAGTGAGAGCCCTTAACTCTATAACAATGCCGGACGCTGTCAACGTCCGGTTCACCATTTTAGATCAACAGTTGGACGCTGCCAGCGTCCGATGTACAGTCATAACTAAGAAGGGGAGAAAGACGATGTACTTATAAAATTATGAAATAGTTTGACCCCCGAAGTTGATTTTATAGTAGATTGTTCTTCCGAGATAAGTTAAATTTAACTGTTTTAATGGTTTTTGCAGCGATCTAGAAGTTACAACGTACATGTAGATCTAGGCTTAGATTTAATCATCTAGATCAGGAAAAATTACGCGCAGAAGTATGAGATAATTACATGGTTAAAGAGTTAAACCTAAGTAGCAATAAAGAAGGGAGCATCAGCATTGTAGTGTATAGACAAAATGTAGAAGTATAGACTAGATAAAGGCAAGTTACAACGCTTAAAAAAATTTATAAGACTGTCATCAAGGTTTCTGAGAAAGTAAGCCTGAAGTAAGCCTGTTTATGCTTATAAAGTTAACATGACCTTTGACACTCATACTTTTGGATATGGTAGGATTGCAAAATGTAGTGCTATTAATTTTTAATGAAATCTCTTGTATATTTTTTTTTTATATATTTGTGATAGCAGGTTGTGTTGTATTCCTTAAATGATTTTCAAGGAATGGCGGAGTCTTAAATATTGTCACAGGGACACTTACTTACCTTAATTGTACTATTGATACAAAAGCCAGCAGGGAACATCTTTAGAAATACTTAAATGGGAGGGCAAAAAGAGTATCTTGAGTACGAAACTTTACTGCTCTTGTGAAGGTTTAATGAAGAGTTATTTATGTAGCACATTCTCATTCTTATGTCGGTTTTTAGACAGTTCTGTTTTCCTTA
Organism: Elysia marginata; assembly: GCA_019649035.1. NCBI lineage: Eukaryota > Metazoa > Mollusca > Gastropoda > Plakobranchidae > Elysia > Elysia marginata. The sequence goes on from BMAT01008736.1 coordinate 21,854, forward strand.
CAAAGTTAGCTGATTTAGGTTCTTGTTATTTCAGGGATGAATTATAGAGTTGAAATACAGAGAAAACTTAGGATTCCAAGATCTCTCTTTATATCACCAATTGTTGTTATTTCCCGTCACATTCATTTATATATATTCTGTACATGAACATAAATATTTTTGTGGTTTTTTATTTGGGCTAACTTACTGTGGCAGGAATATACAGCTGGTCTTTGCTTTTCCTAGATGAAAATACAAAATATGTGTACTTATAAAAAAATAATTAATGTGAATTTAAATAGCAGTTAATTAATGGGCACAAGTCATGATACAAACTAAGTTTTTTTAAACATTTTTTAAAAGGAATAAAAACACTACACAAATTCTATCAGTATATAATGAATTTTGTCTTCGTAAGGTTCAAACTCAAAACTAGTCAATGCAACTTAATATGATTGTTTCGCAAATCATTTGAAAAAAAGATCAGGGTTTTCCTCAAAGAGGAGTTACAAAAGTGGTTTGGCTCTAAAAAATCTTATGTGGGTGATAAAACCAAGGGTTTTGTAATTCAATAACTTATAAAGCAAATCTATTAGTTTTAAAAATTTTGAGGGAAATTACAATGGTGGTTTCAATGCTGTTATTGCTATTTTATTTGTTGAATTTTATTTTTTTTTTTCATCTCTTTGCTCAAAGTTGCACATGTATGCAAATTTTATCTTTGAACTAATATTCTATTAAAGTGCTGTGTTGAGTTCTTTTTTTTTATTTTCAGAAACGCCTTTTTTTTTATTCTGAAAAGATGCAATTACAATTAATTTTAGTCGAAGAAACCAAAAGTAATAAGTTCTGTAACATGCCAATTACAATAGTATCTTTAGGTTTATAACAGATTAGCTAGGGTTATTCGTTATTCTAGTTTAAGTAGAAAAAAGTCATTTTGGACCAAAATTTGTTTAGGTTTGTTCAGTTGTTATTTTAAAGAGATTCCACTGTACAACCAATTCTAAATTAAAACTGAATGCTTCATTTCTAAAATATGTATAAGATATTATGCATCACAAATTTTGCACCAAATTATAGTAGAAACAGTTTTGAAGGCCATTAACTGGACTGAAATTTCTCCAGCCAAATTAAACCTTTTCCATGTCTGTCCGTTTCAATTTGCAGTGGGTTTGGACTTCAGTGCGATGAACAACTTACGTTCCATGCTGCCTCCACAACAGTCCATGCCAGTCAACCCTGATGTCAAGCTAAGACATTTGCCGTTCTACGATGTGTTAGGAGAACTCATGAAACCTGCCTCTCTAAGTAAGCCTTTTTGTTGTTTTTGTTTATATTCATTAAAAATACAATAATAAATTGAAAAGAAAATTAGTTTGCTTACTTTTATTCATTTTTCCTACACTACCTTTTTTTTTAAAGTATTAAACAATTATCCAAAACTTGTCTTTTTAAAAGTTTTTTTTTTCAAAAACCTTTCCAGTTCCTAAAAACAATAACAGAATGCAAGAGGGATTGTTTGTGTTCCACTTGACACCCCAACAAGCTCAGGATATCACAATGTCCCGGTAAGCTTTTTATGGACACATTCACTTCTTTCAAAGCTAGTTGTGCAGCTAACCCCCAACCACATTCAGTACTACCTGAGGCTATATGTACCCTCCCTTGCTTTGAAACTGGTGTGCCGATGATGAAAACAATTGAATAATGTGGCTATCATTTTAACTTGGAAAAAGGACATACTTTCCCTAGTGCATGTAATATAGGGCATGGCCTGGCCTAAAGTTATCATTCAGACCCACTAAAAATTATTTTTCATGTCAAGTTTGCATAGAAGCTTGCATTACAACATGAATGAAGTAGAGTTTTCATTAACGTATTTGTTCACTCATGGTATTTATGGTTTTATGTCTTTTGTACAATAAGTTTTTTTTAGTGCAATTTAGCGTTTTCATTTTGTATATTGATAATTTTATGTCTTTTTGTAAACTAATTATATTATGTGTGAATCAGTTTTTTAGTTTTGTTTCATTTTGCCGATTAACTTTATCAGAGGTCAATCTATTCTAAGCATCCTTCCAAAACTGTAAGGTTTTATAATTACAATTGTACTTTTAAGAATGAGTAATTGTTTTCTTTTTTTGTCAACCTACTTTTGTTCTTAAAGATTTACAAATCAATGGCAGTTGGCTTAGGAATCACTTGCACAGCTCACATGATTGTCAGAAATTTGATTCACATGATGCACTTAAACTTCTGTGGAACCCCTGAATAATAACCTGGAAAAATGTTTGTTAAAAAAATAGGTCTTACAAGAGGGAGTTCTTAGTTCATGGATTAAATTACTCCATGTGTACCCACGTAAGTGGATGTCATCAAATTTAAAGTCCCATGATAAGAGGGATGGTCTTAATTGAGAGTTTCCATTTTATTAGTTAGTAGTTTTGATTCATCACAGGTTTGACTTATCTATGACTATAAGATTAATAATTTATGTTTTGCCCGATTGTAAACAATGTTCATGGAACCTCTATTGTACACAGTGCTGATTTACTGTCCAAAAGATAGGTTATAATTTATTACAACAGGTTTGGTTGACTATACATTAACTTAACAAGACTAAATTGGGCATTTTTTTTCTTGTACTGCATGAATAGCGTATTGGAATGTAGTCTAGCTGCTTTCTTGTAATTTGAACGTATGCTGTGAAAGATGTAGATGTAAAAAGTTTTTTTTTTTATCTAATAAGTTGAACTACCATAATTCTATAGCGGAATTTTTGAATTACATGCACTATGATCTTTAGGTTTTGATTGCTCTAATAATCTGTCCTTTACACACTGTAACTGTTGCTGCCATAGTTTTAATTTTCTTAAGCTCTAAGTGCTTCTTTGCGATCTTGTCTGGCTAGATCATAAGGGGGAAATTTAAAAAAATCCTTTGTAGGATTATCAAAACCATACATTATTATTACGAGGGAGAACTATAGATTGGTGCAAAGTAAAGAACAACATAGTTTATATAGTTTTAAAATCATAAAATCTTTTCATGGTTACTACTCTTAAAGGTTCAATTACAGGGCTACCACTCATCCATGGGTCAATGGAAAATCTGTGAATGGAGAAAATGTAAAATTATCACTGTTAGATTTTAAGCTTGAGCAAAATAAAATGTGACATTTTATGTTGTATCTTTTTACAGAAGAGCTAAGTTCTGAACTGTAAACATCTTCTCCTTGGATGCAAAAAAACCAAGAGTTTCAAAAAACTATGTTTAAAGACAGGAGACTTTAAAGATTCGCATATGCATATTTTTAAATCTCAACATTGTCTCACTGATTTACGTCTTACCAAGCGGTTTCCATAAGTAGACATTTTAAATTTTAGCTTCAGCAAATGTTGATATAGATTTTAAGTGTGTACATGGAAAGAAGTAGCTAAAAAAAATTGCATGAAAATTACAAATGTTTCTGCAAAAACCTAAGGTAGGTTTATAAGATAAAGATAAAAACAAAGTACTAGAGCGAGATGTAGATTCTAGGTTAGATTTCAATTACCTGCATGAAGTTATGAAGAAATTCCCCCCCCTCCCAAAAAAAAAAAAAAAAAAAAAAGAAGAAGTAAGGCAGAATGTAAAAAGCTCTGGATATTCTCTATAACCTTTAAGATTCAAACATAGATCAAAGTTTTGAAACTAAGATCTAAAACCACATCTCGGCCTCTGTAGTTCTAAGCTAAAATTATCATTCACATAATCTTAAAGGTAAGATCTGGTTCTAGATCAAGATCTAAGTACAGATTGAGGCTTTGTGGCTTGGATTTTAGAAGCTATATCTATTCATATATCTAAGTGTCTTTAGGGCCTACATCTAATCTACACTGAGATCTAAAACCGCATGTAGATCTCAGTCTCCTCAGCTGTAAGCTTTGGTTGGTACATCAACATTTGGAAAGGGTTTGTAACATAACCTCATTAAGGTTTTTTTTCTTCTTTTGTACCCCAAACAAGACTTTTGATTTCAGGCAGTGCTATCTGTCACTCAATAATACATCTAATTCATATTCACTCTTTGTAGAAGGGGCAATTTTGCTAGTTAAATACATGCCAATAACTGATAATCTCTTAAAAAATTATTGAATACAACCACTTCAAAGTGGTAGCCCTAATATGAATTTTCAAAAGTTATGTTCATACAATTGTCTCATAGTTTTTATTTATGCATTCCAGAGACTTCCGTCCGGGTGCACGATGTGAGTATACAGTCCAAGTGCAAGTACGTTTCTGCTTGCTGGAAACCACATGTGAGCAGGCTGATACATTTCCATCACAAATTCAAGTCCGTGTCAACAACAAACCAGCACCACTGCCTGTAAGAACCCTCTTTTAACATACCTAGTTGATCTGAAATTAACTCAATTAAGACACAGGCTGAACACAGGCTGCAGCCCTACAAAATGAGCTGTTTTAGGCTACAGCTCATTGACCTTTTTGCTTTGATGGAAGAAAGAAAGGGTTTAGCTATTAAGTCCTCCCAACCTTTTCTTTAAAGATCCCTTATGGTATCTGCAATTTTCAATCACCACATTTTACCTTTTTTATTGATTACATGTTTGCTTATTATATTTATGTATATGCATGAGATTGAGAAAAAAATATGTAAAACGCTGAGATATGCATTTAAAGGATTTAAGCGCTTATGAGTGTACTAGGGAGCTTTAAAAAGGCACAACTTTTCATCCTGGATTAATTTATAGAAATGTATTCACATGTGAGCGAACTTTGCTCACAGTGTTTGTTGGGTCTCTATTGCTGGCATCTGCATCTCAGATTTTGAACTCACTGAGATCTAGTCACTCATTTGTCTAAACTTGTGTTTTGATGTCCAAGCACACTATAAAAAGAGCAATCAAGATAAAATTCAAAACAATGTCAGACGAGAGCGGTGGGAAGCCTCTGGTATGTTATGGGCTGGTTTATCAATCAGAGATATTGCAAAACAATTCCATTGCGACCATTCCTCTATGGAAAGATTAAATTTACTCATGACTAGAACTGCAGATGACAGATGGAGATCCACAATGTTTTTTTTATGAAAGTCCATCTAATGTCTCATTTGCTGACAGAACGCTTCATGTCTGAAGGCAACCTGGCAATTTTTTTTCTGATGCATGTGTGATAGAACATAACAGATATGGAGGTGGAAGTGTTCACTCTTGGGGTGGCTTCTCCTAGTGTTGAGGAAACACTGGAAACATCAATGATGTTTTGAGGACATTAGTCGTACCCATGTTCTGACAGAAGAATAATTTACAAATCTAACAACTTGATAATGCAAGACCACACTCTGGGAATGCTACAAGAATCTTCTGGCCCATTAAGAAGTGAACACCATAAACTGACCATCTTGAAGCCAAGGCATAACCAATTTGAACACACTTGGGACAAGTTAGGGAAAAAAAGCTTGGCTTTGCAGCATTCAAAATGCAAACCAGTTGAGGCATGCTCTTGTTGATGAATGAAATGCAATCTCTCAGCACTTTTTTTAAAGACTCTGCAACATTATGGGAAGTGGACACCAAGCAGGTGTTGCTGCAGGAGAAGGCACGCATGTTACTGAAACGAAACAATTCTGTGATCTCAAAAGTGCCACCCTTTCTTTGACAATCTAAAGGTGTAAAACCCCTGCATCTTTTTTGTTTGCGTTTCATTTTATTGAAGTTGTTAAATTCTCTTCAGTAAATATATAAAGAATTGCGAAGTACAAATTTTGTTGCTATTTATTTTTACACGTTTTTTGATGGTTTATATTAGGTGGTGTGTTTTCAGTGCTCCCTAGTATATTAATATTGTTATGGAACATAAAGAAAATTAGCATTATTGAGTGGACACATGTGTCCAGTGATGCTTTCATGATAATGCAAACACCTGTGTCTGTGGAGTTGCCAGTGAGTTTAAAAGCTATTTCATAGTGTCAAAACATTGAAGCATGCTCTAGACATTATAAAAAAAAAATGGTGCTAAACTCCTGTCCGCCCCATAATTGAGTATGCCATCACAGTATGGAACCAAATCGCAAAGGTTGACATCCTGACAGTTGAAATATAACACGCTGAGCAGTTTGATTTGTAACAAACCAAGCAGTGTTATGGGAATGGTCGAAAGCCGTGGTTGGCAGACATTACAGCAAAGATACCAGATAGCAGAAGTCATTATGATGCGCAATATAGTAAACAACAAAGTAGATGCAATACACAATACCATCGACTCTTTACTATCAGCGTCAAGAACCAGAGGTGACCATGAGCGCATGAAATTACCCTTCTCACAGTTTCAAAGCCATCAGCAATCTTTATTTCCATCATCAAACACAATAAAACACTCCATGAGTACAGCTGATTTTAAAAAGAGATTCCAAAGGCATATGCAATAAAATTATTTAAATCTTGAAAATGAATTATCTGAAAGATATGGAATACACTAGATGTGGTTTGCAGATCAATTGTAGAAAAAAAAGAAGGTTAAACAAAAGCGTTCTACTTAATATTTTTCAGGGAAAAAATAGACAGCCCATCTCTTATCAGACTTGACTGTGGGCTTCTCTGTTTATTGTTCGGGATGTCCCTTAAAATATTACTAAGCACTATGTGAAGGGGTGTCCTTTGTAAATATTATTTAGAGGCTTCGTATTTTCTCACTTGTTTCCTTCAAATTGTTAGCTTTACAAGGTGAGGAGATCTTGAACATAGAACATTGAAAACAGAAGCTGACCTTTGAACGTTTCTGTCTTTTGGTCCATTGTTTAGCTATAGAAATGCAGAAGTAAGTTATCACTGAGCTATGTTCTTCAGATTAATAGCAACAAAAATTACATCAAGATCTCAACCACAGTTGTAAATGTGAATTAACAAAGTTGTATGCCTCTTGTATTGAGACCTGATTAGAATACAACTGAGTGTGATACAGAAGCTCGTAAATCATTGTGTCCATTTAAATCTGGACTCTGCTAATGTACTCAAGAAAATGAAATGGGGGACATAATCATTCAACTGACTCACTTAAGTTTCTCATTGCTAGTAAACTGAACTGTTAAATACTTGTTGTTGATTTGTAAATTTAAAAACATTTGACACTAACAGTGGCTATTTTGATGTAATTTAGTGTTTCATTCTCAGTGTAGGTGTCTTCTGACTGACAACTTTGAAAAAATAGAAAATTGCATGATATATAAAAACAAGCTGGCAGAGCTGTTAAGAACGGGAAACAGAAACAAAATGTTCTAAAATAAGATTTTTTTCTTTATCCATTTAACTCAAAATTATCAGTTTGAAAATTAGAAATAAAGATGATTGACTTATATAATGTGAAATTTTTTTTCTTACTGTTGCAAAAAAAATTTTTTACCTCTGACCGTTTGCTAAGATAGGGCATATTGGTCTTAATAAAACCAAACAAAACTTAACAAATGAAGCAAACAAAAAAGGGAATGAGGTAAAAACATGCTGAAAGGAACAGAGTATTTACAAAAATTACCTGTAGATGGAAGTTTTTTTAAAATCTTAACTTTGAAAATAAAAAAAAAATATTTTCCGTCTGCATTCAAGGGGCTTCGGACCGACACATCAATTAACTTGGAATCAACCAAAATTAACCAAGTGTCTGCATTAAAATTTTTTTTTTCTTTCACGGTGATATCATTCTTTCTAACAGTTCTTGATAATGTGATATTGAAAACATCTTAACTTTTCAAAAAACATATTTTCCGTCTGCATTCAAGGGGCTTCGGACCTAACACATCGATTAACTTGGAATCAACCAAAATTAACCAAGTGTCTGCATAAAAAATATTTTTTTTCTTTCACGGTGATATCATTTTTTCTAACAGTTCTTGATGATGTGATATTGAAAACATCTTAACTTTCCAAAAAAAATATTTTCCGTCTGCATTCAAGGAGCTTGGGACCGACACATTGATTAACTTGGAATCAACCAAAATTAACCAAGTG
>BMAT01008736.1:30557-54926 GCA_019649035.1 Elysia marginata
TTACCTCTTGAAGTCAAACATTTCACTAATTTTGACGTGACGTCACTTTACAACATCTTTCCGAGAAGACGGAAGTAAAGAAGCGGAAAAGAAAATAGTCTCTTATAAAAACAATGGATATTCATTTTTTTTGTCGTGTTTTATTTTTGAATTTTTACCCTATTACGAAAATATACAGCTTTTTTTAAAGGCATTTCAAACACATGTGACGCTTTTATCGTAAGCGGTCTAGGAGAACTCTATAGCAGCTTTTTTTTATATTCATGCGCTCCTTATTTATAGATATAGATGTACTGGCTCTGTTTGTAGACTGCTGTCATTTTCATAGCCTCAACCTTTTTTCATCTTTCCCAAGTCAGGTACCCTGTTGGGTTTTTGGGACATGTGACGTTGGCAGTGAGAATTATTGCCATGAAGATCTAGATGAGCGGGTGTATAAAATAAGGCAAATATTGACAAGCTATATCTAGCTTTCCAAGTCTGACTTATTTGTCTCTCTTATGACCTTCAAAACTTAATACAACCTCATGTGTGGGGCATTTGGAACACATGTTAGGATTTGAATTAAGCAAAATCTGTAGTTGCAGCAGTATTTAACAATTATAATATGCTTATTCCTTATGTTATATATATATATATTTTTTTTTAATGTTTTCAGAATGTCATTCCCACAAACAAACCTAATGTGGAGCCCAAGAGACCTGGTAGACCAGTTGATATCACGGGTCTATGCAGGCTTTCCCCTACAGTGTCCAATGCTATCACAGTCACTTGGGCTTCAGATCCTGCAAGGGTATGTCCTTTTCTAGTATTTTAAAATATTTTTTTAATGTGTCCGTTCTGAATTTCAGCCCAAACCTATGCCCCTGCACACCAAGGCTCCTGCTAAGAAATATGGAGCGCCTATTGACATCACAGGTCTGAGCATGTTGAGCCCAGCTAGGACCAATAGTGTGTGTGTTTCATGGGAACCAGATGCATCATTGGTATCATCTCAGTCTTGCATGTGTTTCTTATTGAGTTTCAAAACGTGTTGGCGAAGATGTTGCCTTATTCTTCCCAGAAATTGACCAAAGAGCCCTTCTTATGGACCAGGTGTTGGTTTGAAAAGAAACAAAAGCAAACAGTCAACTTGTCTCCTCCCTCTCCTTCCCCCCTCCCCCCCTCCTTTCTTTAACCTCAAAATATCATTAAAAATCTTTGGAAATCTTTTTTATTGGTTGTGACATTGACAGCTTAACCTGCGTCTCCCAACATCTGGCTCAATAAGGCTGAGCTGTATCGTTTCACAGTTGTGTTGAAAAGTTTTAAAATTTTGAATGACCCTCCAATTAAAAAAAAATCTTTTTCTTCCATTTTTTATTGTTTTACTTTTTCAAGAACCTTCAACTATGTTTCAGGTTTCTGCTAACATTATGACTATTTCTGTTGGCAGGGGTGCCATTTTTCAGTCACTTTACGTTTTTTTTTTCTTCTTCCATTTTCTTAATCTTGACAAACTGAATGAACTCACAAATTAATGTGAACAAGAATTAACCCTCAAACAATGACAATCCAGTCTTCTGGAATGACACATTTATATATGAAAACAGTGCTAGGATTTTCAATTATTTTCAGGATTTTGAGTGGCATATCTGTGTTTGGCTGTAGCTTATATAACAGGATGCTTCTGTGTTTTTATTGATGAAATAGAAAATAGATAGGTTGGAAGCAGTTGATAAATAAATGTGTATCGATTATCTTCAGTATTATACTACAAATAAAAATGCCCATACTAAGTGGAAATAATTAATATGTATATGTTCTTGAACAATGCACCAGATTTGCCAATTGAAAAGGTACAATTAAGGTGTAATCCACAAATATAATTGATAGGCTTTTTGTCTAAATTTCACATATTGTCTTAATTTCATATTGCTGTATATCCACATATGGTCAGCATTACCCCTGTGCATATACAAAATAACCTATTGTTAACGACAAAATTTTTGATAAATGTGTTAAAATGGGTTTTAAATAATGCTTGTAAGAATTTTTAAGAAGATATTAATACACCATCTTAGCGGCACCTGCAAGCATATCATTGCTGTTTACATGTTTTTTCCAATTTAACAGACCATCATATACATTTTTAACGACTTCACATTCCCAAAAGATTTAAGAAAAATTTTCCATTTTTTGGCAGGTCAATATCAACTCAAATAAGTTTTCATATGACTTTGGTTTAAATGATTAATGTTGTTTTTGACCTTGTTGGTGTTCAATTAAATAAGATAATTGTTATTGATAAAAACAAAGTTGAATTACACATTTGATGTTTTTCATTTTAATAATGAACATGAACCTTCTGTATTTTTCCTCTTAAAGTTTTCCCAGAAAACATCGTAAAAGATATGGACATCATTTTTTAAAACTTTGCCCTCTTTTTTTTTTTGCAGAGTTTTTGTATGTCAATATACCTTGTGAGAAAATTAACATCAGAAATCCTACTTACTAGACTCAAGCAGTTTGGGAACAGACATCTCGACCATACCAAAGCATTAAGTAAGTGAAATATAGTTTGCTTTTTCTTTTAAAATTACAGATGATTTAAATGGTAAACCTTCCACTAACTTATTTTGGGGGATGACAGTGGCTGAATTTATAAAGCTTAGAAATTTTTAATAATTGGCTTTTTTCAAATCTTCCCCCCTAATCCACCCCCTGATTTAATGTAAATTCTTTTTATCTAATGAACTGAATATTTTTATTCCTCAGTAAAAGAAAAGTTGGCTCAAGACCCTGACAGTGAAATAGCTACAACAAGTTTGCGAGTTTCATTGATGTGTCCTGTAAGAGTTTTGTCTCTTTGATTTTTAGCATTTAATCATGATTAAAGAAGAAGATGCTCCTTATTTTTAGCTGTTATCTCAAAGCCTCGAACTAGCCATATACTCTGAACTAAAATATTACAATGTTCATTGAATATATTTATCAAGCCACTTTTAGTTTAGAAAGGGGTTTTGTAAATATCTGATGATGAATCAGACTGCTAACCGAGCCTTAACAAAACTTCAAACATATTTTATTGCTGGCTATGAAACATGAAATAAAACAGCTGTAATAATTTTAAGCTTCTAATTTAGAGCCCTGTACATTGTTTATGGCATCGAAACGACTTTTCTATCTTTTTTCTGTCACCTAAGTTATTGTATCTGGAAGACAAGGGATCAGTGAGAAGCATTCTTAAGAAAGTATTGGAAGATACATTTCAAGATTTCATACTACATAAGAATTAAAGAGGACACCAACCAATACTGAACTTGAATGTCTTATTTCCAGCCATAAGTTCAAAGGTTTAATGGTTGTATATGATGAAATACTACATTATAAATTTTCAATATTTGGCCTAAATAATAAAAGATTTTTTGGTGAAATTTGACCCTTAAATAGAAAATATCAATTTTCTTTATGAAGGTACACTACAACTTGACTCATTTTTTTGTACTACACAAAATTATATTTGAAATTTTTCTTTTGTGAAATGTCAGTAAAAAAACTTTTCTTACTTTCAGTTGGGTAAAATGCGCATGCAGATTCCCTGCAGAGCAAGCACCTGTACACATTTGCAGTGCTTTGATGCGGCAACATTCCTTATGATGAATGAGAGGAAGCCAACATGGATGTGTCCTGTGTGTGATAGACCCTGTCCTTATGAGAAGTTAATTATAGATGGGTATGTTATATTAATGATTTTCTATATACAGATTTGCCAATCTTGTAATTGTGTCCCAAAACTGATTTTTTAGTATTCAGGTGACAAGTTTCTTTGCAAGGGTTTATATTGTATTTTTATTTTATTCGTAATACTACGTCAACTTCTGTTTGCACGCAAAAACATAGTTTGAAACAGCTAAAGCAGAATGCCTTATGGCCCTAGACTAGAGTCCAGCTGCGAGGTAAAACTTTAACCCTGCTGGTGCTTTAGAAAAAGGGGGTGAAAACCTGTACCTTTGCATAGCCTGTTCAGTCTAAAAACTGGTGACAAAGCAGAGTACTTGACCAACCAGGCCTGTTCATGGACCATGCCTGAGTGTTAAGAGCTAAAGATATAAAATGTAGTTTTCTATGCCTCATTTTGATAGTCAGCTTTGAGTGGCGTGTGCATGGACTGGTTGAAACTTAAGCATTATGCATCACGTGGTCATGGCTCCTCCCTTTAGCCTGAGGGGCAGTAATTAAACGTATGCTGTTAAGTTCTCTAGAGATAGTTTAGCTAGGAGGTTTTTAAGCTAACATAGATTATTTTCATGTACTCCTTAGCTAGTGTCAACATTTGACTACTTTGTATGGACACAACTTAACAGGCAACGATGGGAAGAATAACTATTGCAAAAAACACTTGCTATCTTTTAAATTTTTGCGCTGGGGTGTTTGATGTGGAGTGTTGAAGGTGTTTTTGTCTTTGAAACTTGGAGCATGATTTATTGTTTGCTTTTGAGATTGTATTTACACAGGGATGCAAGTTTTCCGATTTTTTCATCTCCCCCCATCTTTTTGATTTTCGTATTCCTTTTTCAACCAGACTATCAGCGACAAAAAAATCGGAAAAATATAAACTTATTAACTGAGAAAAGACGACCGGAAAATCGGAAGCGAATTAAAAACCTTTTTCCAATTCTATGGCAATACCGATTATTTCTTTTTGTTTATATGTTAGTCGATTTCTGTTTATATTTTATATATCACCTCATCGCCCGATTTCTTTTTCGTGATGAATTCGAAACTGTCCACACAATGGCCAATGGGCGTAAAAGCAAGAATGAAAGTATGCTACCGATAATTTTTCTTGTTTATCTTTCGCATTTGTATACTCCGATCCGTGTAGATCTAGGCCTAGTCATAAATAAAGTGATCTTACAATAATACGAACACATGGTTCTATGACTGTTCAAAACATCAAGAGTCCTTTATAATTCTTTCTTACATTACATCTAGATCTAGCCCCGAGCAATCTTGTGCACTTCGTCTTTTTTAGCCTAGAGCGATCTTGTTATGTGATATTTCATATTGTGTTTGCTGCACTTCATTGACCTTTCTAGATCTGTTTAATTTTCAAGCAAGTGCCAGGCTAGGGGCTTAAACTCTTAAATCTAGTTGTCTTACTCTTCAAATTTAGATTAGATCTTTTCTATCTCTCTTTAGATCTAGATTAGACATGGAGAAACAGTGTAGCTAGTCATTAACTGACTTAGCCTAACTTGCTTACACTAGAAAATCTAGATCTAGACTCTAGTAACATTTACTAACAATCTAGATTTTGGTCATGGTGGCCATTCCAAGTCTAGATAGAACCCAAATTAAGTTCTTGGATCGGAAATCTACAACCTCACATTGTGTTTCTATTTCAAAGAACAAATGTAGGAGAAAGACATCAATTCAATGGAGACTTTTATTCTAGTTATAGCAGGAAAAATTTCGGACAAGGATGGTGTTGCATGATGTTTGCTGTGTAAAAAGAGAGTTTCTTACCAAACTGGTGGCAAAATCGTTTTTGCTACTGCTAGACATTGAAAGACTGGCTCTAGTAATCAGAATAGCGCGCACTCGGAAACTTCCATAAAAAAAAATTCCTGCTTTTTTCTCATGAGCTGCTTGCATCCCTGATTTACAGTAATTTTATTTGGCATTCCCTAAAGTTGACTTTGCCAAAAGCATTTTTTATGTTTATAAAATAAATTGTATCACACAGCAGCTCTATAGTGAAAAAAATCGGAAAAAAAAAATCAAAAGGCCATAGCTAGCAAATAGCAATTCTACTTTGAACAAGTGAATTCCAGCAATGCAGAAACCTCCACAAAAAATTTGGCATGGATCAAGTTAACCTCTGCCAATTGCTGGTATTAAGGGCATGTGCTACTAATTTTGGAAAAATCTTTATTTTTTAGCTAGAGTCTTCAAACTTAGGTGAAATATTGCTACTATCAAGCTAAATAAAAAAGTGCTATTTTTCTCTTTCTTTACTTCTTGGTTGCCATGGCAACAAGAAAAATGGCCGCCATCTTGGATTTTTTCTTTAATTTTCAAAATGCTACTCCTCCTAGAGGGTACATGATAGACATTTGATACTTTGCATGCTAACAGATTAAACGTATTAAAAAAATTCATACAACAGGGATTTTTCCTAAATACATCTGCTTTTTTTTAAATGAATTTTTTAAAATTTACATACTCGCAATTAGAAAAATAAAAAAAAAATGTGTTTTCACCAATAAAATAAAAAGTATTTTATTTATCAAAAATTGGCGACAGATTTCTGTACATTTACTACTTCCACTCCTCCCTGCCCCATTCTCTGTGACCCTCACTCTTTCTCATTCTTTATAACTAAATAACAAAGCCACTCAATACATCCAAGACACAGCCTATGCCCATGTATGATGTATGGCCACGTGTCATCCAGCTCCCATCGTAGGAGACACGAATATCTAAAATTGTACCAGACTCGAGATTTATACCTTTGCACCATTTTCTTCTGACAATTTGAGGAGTTTTGTGGTAGACCATATATTTGTCAGGTTTGGAATATTAGAGAAAAAAAACTTGAGCTGCGACTGCAAAGTTTTGTGGCACATTCCTAGCATATTTATTTTCTCACAGAAAGATCTTAAATTGTAACTCCCCATTTCTGACACTAGAGATGACAACATTGTTGATTTGTTAAGAAGGTATACTTCTGGGCCTTGAGTTTTCTTCTTTTCTTACTGCTAAGATAGGATACAGATTACAACTTCTTCACAGGATGGGCAATAAACAGAGAGATTGTAAACAAATCCTTTGTTACTTGTGCAGTTTGTCTCTGGTCTTGTGCCTGAATTATTGCACTGAGCACAAGCTAACTGACCTATCAACTTCCCTAACTGCCCCAGGTCAATAACTGTTCTGGTCTGCTCTAACTGGGGCAGGGTCTGGAGCTAAACTTTTACTACCATGATAGGATTCTTAAAATCTTTCTCCAAACGACTGCTTGAGCTGTGATCGTGTTGGCATTACTTCTAGTTCTAGACTTAGTGGCTGCCGCCACTATTTATTTAGTTCTTGGCCTGCATCCAAAGTTTTTTCTGCTGTACTTTGTTTTATTTTGCCTACATCTAGCTCTTGTTCTATACCTAGATCTAGCTCTAGATCTACATCATGATCAATTTTGATAGAGGGTTTTTCCTTTTTCGGTCACATTCGTACCTGTCTCTCTTGAGATAGAACTATATCTACTTTCATTAGTCTCATTTTCAATTCTCTGCTTACGAACAGAGGCAAACTGGTGTAAGCGAGATTTATTCTTTTCTCTTGGCATTTTATAATTGATTTAGTCCAATCAAATTGATGTCTAGATTGAGTTGAGATGACTCAAAAGATGCCGGTATCAGTTTGTTTACAATCGCGATAGCAATCCGGAAAAAAATATTGTGTCTGAGTAGCGCCCCTTGCTATTTTGGTAGACGATCGTGACTTAGCGTAGCCTAAAATGCGCCGAGATGTCAAAGGGAAGCGAATGGGAAAAGCCGAGAGCCTCCCGAACTGCAAAACGAAAGTGTGTCATGACCTCAATACGGATATTACCTTATATGGGGTTTTCGTTATCGAAGTAAGCGTCGGAAAACTCCAAATGGTGAAATAAGCTACCCAAACAAGGCAACAAGAGTTTATTATTCACAGAGAGAAGGTCATAACGATTACATCGACACCAAACAAGTTAGTATTCGAAGTGCTATGAGCTCTGCTATGTTTGTTTGAAATTCATCAATTTAGATACGATTTTCAGTTTCGTTTGAAAACTTCTCACCCACCTGTGCTTTCAAAATCAATTTTTTACTAAGATAATGATCTTTCATCGTTAAAAAGCTGGAATCTGAGTATTCAGGACATGTATTGTTACTGCAGTAGAAAAGCCCAAATTAGAAAAATCGATAATTTCAACCTTAATTAAGTAAAAATTACTCGCACATGCCCTTAAGAGGAAACATTACCTGAAAAGGAACAAAAAAAAGGTACAAAAAATTTCTTTTTCACTGTGGTTAAGTCATTTGTTGAAACAACGGAAATGAGCCAAAAATCTCCTGAAATCCCTCAAATCAAAAACACAGGATCTACCCAGGCACCTCAATTCATGGATTTGTGTCTGCTATCCTCAAAAGCCCAGTGACCCACAAAAAATGTTTTTCTGACCTTATAATTTACTAAGTATAAATTGAAGATGACAATTATATATATATACATATCATGCTGTAGTTTTAATGAGAACTTTTCCTCTCAGTATGAACACTGCCCTAAAGCTAAACTCCCTTTACTTTGGAATGATTTTTTTGTTCTTGACAGACTCATTATACTGGTTAAAATTTCATGTTTTTTATTTGTTTGATCTTTTAACCCTGTTTGTATTTTTTTCCCTTTTGTAGGTACTTTGTTGAAATTTTCCGGAATGCCCCATCTTGTAATGACATTATCTTTCATGAGGATGGAAGTTGGTCACCCATGAAACCACAAAAGGAATCTTCAAGTCAAGTGGTTCTTACACCAAGCACACCTAAAGTGTCTGCTTCTCACTCTGCTCCTCAATCATCATCCACACCTTCTTCAGTTATCTCCTTGTCATCAGGTAAGCCTCTATTTCTCTTGATTGTATTAAAACCTAGTTATGATTCCATGGAAAGACATCTATTAAGAACTGTTAAAAGTTTTAGCTCTCTTGAAGTTTTGTGTGTAGGTCTTTATTGTGATGTAAGTCTGCCTTCATAATGTAAGGGGTAAAAAAAAAGGTTAAAAATTGAGGAAGTTTGTGGTTAGTTTCTTTCATGAGTTGGTGATTTATCAAGTACCTTGAATCTGAATTATTAGTGTACATTTTCTAAAGCATGAAATTGCAATGTAAATCTGCAATTGTGGGGTCCCAAGGAAGAACTTCATTAGCTTCATCCAATTTTTTATCAAGAGACTTTCAAATTTGTTATTTTTCATTCTTTAGTCTCTGTGGTTTACAAGTGATTTACCAGTTGTAGTTGGTAAATCAAATTCTCAATTGTTGGTTGTTTCTCTTAGCGTTTTAAAGGTGATTTTTGTCTCCAAGAATGTCTGCAGAAATTTGAATTGAGAATTGTAGGTAAATGAATTTTATTCAGTCGTTCACCAGTAAGCTTGTAAGGAATATAATTTGAGTAAACATTCAAGTCTACATTATGTATCACTGCTTGTGCAAAAAAAACACTGTATGTTTCACTTTCAGTTACAGGCTTTTTCTTTTGTATGGAAATTTGCATTAGAAACGTATTGGAGACTTTTTTGGGGTGTTTTAGGAAATTTGAAGTTTTCTCTTGGAGGTGGAGGCCTTAAATATATAATTATTGGGTGGTCACTGTCCTTGAAGTTTGTAAAAATAAATGTGCGATTTCTTAAGGATATGATTATTTGCTGAGGTCTATCCATTCATCAGGTGCCTTTTTTAATCATACCATTGGCGTGCATATCATTGGCCATCATGAATTTCCACACATAATCCTTGGCGCCTCATAGCACACCTGTCAATCTTTTCAACTTTGAACAGTAATTTTTACTGGTCCATTTTCTTTTCTCTTTATATACCTCCAAGAAAATTTCCCTCAAGCATTTGTGCACTAATATCATATTGTATGTTCTCTCCTCTTACATGCAAAATACCTGCCTGCCTTTTCCATATCTGGTCCATGAGCAAGTGATTTGCCTTTCCTTTATCCCAATTTTTTGTTTATTTCTGTGCTGTCCCTAAAATTCTTAACAACATACTGTTTTTGGGGGCTTGGTGATGAAGATCGTTAGTCAATCAAAGGAATACCACTTCTTGTGCTGTATTTTGCTTTCATTCAATTGTCTTTATACTAAGTGCATGATAATGGCATTACAATATAATTTGTAAGGAAAATAGGAGTAAACGACAATATGCACCAATATATTAAGTTGAGCAATACATTTTAGTGAGTTACTTTCGATCACATGCTTTCAATACCTTGATCAAATATGTTGTAACTGTATTAGATTTGCTTTAAGTTTAGAAAATGGGTGCAAACAATTGTTTTACTTATGATTAAAATGTAATTTTGATTCCCAATACTTAAAAATGTATTCTTAAAATTACTTGATGAAAATAAGAGTCACAACATTCAGAGAATGGTTTTACTTGCCAAGTAATTTTTTCTTCTTTGTTTTCATTTAGTATGCATTGAAGGAGCAATTTTTTCTAGGTTTAGATATGTTTATGCATACAATAAGTCTAATATGCTGGCCATGGTGAAAATACCTAGATCAAATATGTTGTGACTGTATTAGATTTTCTTTCACTTTAGAAAATGGGTGCAAACAGTTGTTTTACTTATGATTAAAATGTAATTTTGATTCCCAATACTTAAAAATGTATTCTTAAAATTACTATGGAAAATAAGAGCCACAATATTTAGAGAATGATTTTACTTGCCAAGTTGCTTCTTTGCTTTCATTTAGTATGCATTGAAGGAGCAATTTTTTCTAGGTTTTGATATGTTTATGCATGCTATAAGTATACAAATATGCTGGGCATGGTGAAAAATTGCAGGGGTTCTTTTTAGCTGGACTATTGATAAATATTATGAGCATGGGTAAATTATGTAGACTTTTATTGCTCATTCAATGAATCTTTTAATTTTTTATAAAATGCTATAAGTGGATTTACCCTTGTGGGCCTTGTTGAAGAAATGAGTTCTCTTATCATCATCAGCGATGACGAATCCGATTACCTCATCTAATTCGTCATCTGGAGGAGTAGCTTCCAAAGCACCAGCGCCTACCGCTACAAAAGCCCCTGTTATCGATTTGACACTTGACAGTTCAGATGAGGACGATGACACGATAATTCATCAAGCACCGCCACAGCCAGCTACGACAAGCCCACCACCGGTGATAAACCTGGACGCCCCTTCCCCTGCCCCGATTAGTACCATGCCACCGTCACCAGCCACAGTTCTCAGCTCCAAGTCTTCGTCTCCCTCTCCTGCAGTACCCCCTTCCTCAGCACCAACTAGTCATGCACCACGCCCTCCACCCTACCAGGCAAACAATGGTTATACCAGTGGTCCTGGCTCAAACTCTCCTGCACACAGTGGTGGAGGGCGGGACAGTCCTGCGCTTAGTGCTGTGGACAGTATTTTGCAGACTTCATCTTCTTCTGCCTTGGGCCAACCATCTCCATCTTCAAGCTCAATGCAGTCCCAGCCTCTTAACTTGGAAGCAATGTCAGATGCAGATTTTGACGACTTTCTGAAGGGATTATCATGGGGAGTTTGAGTTAGTTTCAGAGAACAGTTTTATGAAAGACTTGTCTTGGGACATTTTGCATTTTTTAAAAAAATGAACTATGGTTTCCTGTACAAAATCAAAGGTGCGCTTTGTTTTTTGAGCCCAAAAATTCTTTGTCTTACCCCTTTTCAAATAAGTTGTAAATATCTCAAATGAGCAATTCAATGGTGATGATAGCGGTGAATGTTTTAAATCTTTGCAGCAAGGAGTACATATGTAATTTCTACCAACATAAAACTTTCTTCAAAGTTCTAAAGTGTAGAGTCTTATCAAGTTTCATTTAATTTGTTTTTAGTGAAACATATAGCCTGCAAAGGGTCAAACAACTTTTTTTTAGCTCCAACATTTTTTGTTTGTTTTGTTTTTAAATTTACGTTTTGTTACTTGTATTTTTTCTTGATGTGTAAGCTGTGAGAAGACAACTTTTCTAAAAGGTAAAAACACAAGCTGATTTGATAAGGCTATTGCACAAATTTCCTGTCAAGATTTTCGACTTTGATTGTGGATATATAAGAAACAAACAAGTAATATAAGAATAAACTATGGAACCTTAAATCCCATCGATCTCTTCATTTCTATCAAAAGTCTTAATTAGTTAAAATCTTCAGAATCTAGTAAGCTTTTTGCTATTTCAGATACTAAGTTGAAATGTCATATCTGTTCAAGGGTTATTTTTATGAGAGCATTCTCTTTAGTAAGCCGATACAATATATTGGGCTTTACACACAAGTGAAAAAGTGAAAAATGTTGCCGTTAATAAAATTAGACAAGAGCATGCAACTTATTTGAGGAAAGAAGTTAGCCATATACATATTTTTAGACCAAGGACGAGACTTATGATTGAAATTGTATTTTACCTGCAATGTACTATTTAAAAGCTCTTGACTTTTGAGGTTTAGTACACCTTTTTTCTTCTCTTTCAAAATAAGATCTGGAATTTAATAAAGAAAAATAAACTGCTGGTTTTTTTTTTATTGATATAAGTAGATTCTAGTGTAATTTCACAAACCTGTAACTTTTCTGTCAATTCAATGTTGCCCTCAAAGGCCCCCAGATGTGCTAGAAATGCATAATTTAAGGCGGCCTAATTTTAAAAAAAAATTGTAAAAAAAAGGGTAAAGTATAGGACACATGAAACTCCCAAAATTTAGAAAATTTGAATTTTATCTTAAATTTAGCTATTTTGTTTTGTTTTGCTTTGATAAAGGTACAACCATTTCTTAACATTTTTGTGTGAAGGATGTATTTTATTTTTTTTTCCAAGTTAGCGTTTAGTGATTTCAGGTAATTTTAATTTTTTACACTTTATTCCTTTTTTTTTCCCACACTTTATTCCTTGTTTTCTCAGAAACTGCTTTTCCCCCCAGATTTTCTTCCATATATGTCAAGATTACATAAGGACTACTCAACAAATTTCCATGAAACTTTGCACACTTAGAAAGATTCTTAACTAGCCACAATGTTATGTGGACTGCTTTTGCTGCAAGTTAATTTTGTCTTCCCCACCCCTTAAATTTTTTTGTTTATTCTTTTCATGATAAGAGTTAAAGCATAAAAATTTCAATTTTAGCTAAAACAAAAAGATCCTAGTTCAATATTGAGAACTGTCCTAAAAGTTCTGTGAAATTTCATCTCAATTATTTTTTTTACATTTATTAAGATGTGTTGACCTGCTAATGTGTTAATTGTTTGGCCCCAAAATTAAACAAAATCAAACTATTTTCCGAACTTTGAAATGTTTGGCGCTGTATGATTTTTTTTTGTGTGTGCTAATTTATGAACAATTTCAAGTTTTTCCCATTTGGGCATTTAATTTGTCCTAAACCTTTTTCCCCCCCCCAACAATGAATAAAATATTTTCAAAGGATGCAATGTGCCCCTATTGAAAGTAATAACTAATCTTATTGACAAGCTAGACATGTATGCAACTTTTTTTGTGTTGGCCTTGCAGCAGGGCATATTCACCCTCATCAGCATAGAGTAAAGTGGGTTGATATGTAAATCTTGTAATAGTCCTTCCCTGTTCATGTTTACAGCAGTCTTAGCAGTCCACCACCTTTTAACTTTTAAGCACTTCTTCACTACTTTGTGTAATTGGTGCAGGTTGATGTTTAATTAGCAATGCTAACGTCATGTAATATGATGAATCAACCTGCAGAAAATCTGCAATCAACCTGTATGACTCTCCTATTTAAGGTACCTAATAATAGCCTACCTTTCAACGCTTATTCTTAGTGTTGCTAGCTAGAGTTGATGCAGCAAAAAATCAACCAATCTTTTGGTATGAAGATCAACTTATTCACTTGAAAACAAAAAGAGTTATGTACATGACTGTTAGCTGTGGCGCATACCTGACTTTACTCTAGTCGTTTTTATCTTTTGGCAAAATGTTTTCATTATGACAAAATTTATGGTGCACTTAAGAATCTTGTTTCTTTTTTAGCTTTGTCCCTTTTGAAAAAAAAAATCTGGGGTGACAATTATCCAGTTTTTTCATCCATTAGATCTTTCCAGGTTGCATGTAATTATTCTTCATCTTTTATGGAAACAAGAATAACTATTGCATTACTTGTGGTAATGACATTCTTTTTTTTTTTTTATTTGAGAGGCAGTGCTCAGCTCATTTCCTTTTTTTTTGGTAGCCCTGTTCTGGCAAAGGTGCTTCAATGGATAGGAAATGTTTTTTTTTTCTTGACTTAATATACTCAATACCATTGTGGATCAATCAGGAATGCCCTTCCAAATAATTTTTTCTTTTTGAAGATCTGCCTCACTTATCAAAAGCTCTGCATCTTTATGCTGTAACCAAAAGTAACAGTAAAGAAATTTGAAACCTATTCCACAATTTGCCTAGCTTTTGCAAACATTAGTAGCTGCACCCCAAGCTGTAGAGGCTGGACAGTGCCTTCTAGATTTTAAATCTGAAATTTACTTGTGTTTTTACCATGAGGCCTTGGCCAAGGACATTGATTTTTTTTCCTAAGTTTTGATCTATAGCCCTTGTTCTAAATCAATAACATAGCTAGAGATAGAAGCATTATTTATTCCAACCAACATAAATGGTAAATGCCCTCACATTCAAAAAGTTGTATTTTTGGGAGTTCTTGTACCTGGCAAAACCTTTTAATTCAGCAAACTGAGACCCTGCATCAATTTCTATCTCTTTCTTAAATTAATAGTTTAACGTCTTTGAAACTAACTTCAAACTCACCTTGATATCAGCGAGAACTGGAAGGGAAATTTAAACTTAATTTTGTGTCTTTTCCTGGCCAGTTTTTTTGCTACATTTAGTCAATTTATCAGGGATAAAGCTAACATTGAATGGGAATTTGCATGGCTTTGTGAGTTGTTTACATGTATTTTCTATCTGAAAATAGAAGCCAAAGTATATAGATAGTTTAGAATTTTCCCATTTAGCTCTACTTGCTCTCTACAAACTGGTTTAACAAACGTTATCAATTTTTCCAACAAATTCATTAGATCTGAGGTCCACTGTATTGGTGTGTTTTTTTTTTTTAAAGATACCTTTTTGTACCCAGGCTAAAGGAATTGGATGTCAAAATTATTGCCTTTGACTTATTTTACATTTTATTCACAAATCATATTTTCCTGAGCTTCTCAATATTGGAAGTGATGAAAATATAATTGGGAGGAAAGATATCAGCCATTTAAAGAAAAGGATAATTAAAAGCTAAGTAATATTTTTTCCTACTTATTAAATTCTTAACATCAGACTCAGAATGCTGGGTGGTAGAAATACTTACCATAACTGTAACATACGTTAAACTTGAAGTAAGGTTAAAATTTACATACATTGGCAATAAAAAATATCCCATTTTCCCCCCAAACATTTTAAATAGAGAGATTTGGTGGATAGTTCTCATTTGCTGGTTTTTTTTTAAAGACTTGTTGGAGTGGTGCTAGTTAGTTTATTTACCTAATAGCATTAGTACATCTACAGTGTTAATGGAATGAAGATTTCTGTTTGGTTTCTTTTTTCTTTTCTTTATCCATCTCCACCTAAAATGTTGTTGCAGCAGTTTGCTGGTTGTACAATGAAAAACAATGTAAATGATTTTTCATATTTATTTGTTTGGTCCTGACCAGGTTGAATAATTTTGTTAAGTCTGACATTGGTTTGCTGACCGACATAATGGTATTGCAACTGTTTTCTTCATCCTCCTACAAAGGATCTCTAAAATGTCAGTCTTCACAAAACAAATATTTAGTGGGCTGCTAAGTGGCAAGTTTGGGGGGCAAAGTATTTTTTAAATCAGCTGTATAATTGTATTATGTACCTTTAAGATAATTATTTTTGTAAATTTTGTTGTTCATATTATTAGAGATTTAAAAGAAATCAACCGAATTTACTTATGAAATAATCATATTCTCTGTCTTATGTTGTCTTGTTCTCAGTTTTGATAATAAATTTTAAAATGAACCTCTAAATGGTTGTTATTTTTGTTATTCAAATAAGAATTGTTAAAGTTATTGAGAAAAATAATGGAAAACAAAACATAAAAAAAAGTTTTAGCTTTACCTCTTGATTCTTTCATGACAATCAGTTGTTTGATTACTGAAGCTTAGCTTTGTGTAAAGTACTGAAAACACTAATATTTTATAAATAAAAAATCTTATTGAAAGTTAAATTTTGTGTAAATATTAGAAAGTTTGTAAACTCCTTTGAATCTCCCAGAATAAAGGCTACTGTCTTTATTTCATTGTTGCCATTCATGAATTTAAAATAGTTGTTCTCATGTCTCTGGTTTGTCTCTTCCCAAGAGCCCAACCATCCTTAATTAATAGTTTTCATCATAGGTTCCAGTTTTCGGCTAAATAGTAGAAATTCCGCTATTTTGCATCCTTTCCGATGGTTTTCCACTATCAACAACTGTCACCTGGTGTTTAAGCAGATTTCTGCCATCACCTATAAATTTGGGGACATAAACATGGGGGGGGGGGGGGTCCTATAAAATAATTTTATTCTACTCCGTTGGAGCATAAGAGAGTCAAAGAAACCTGCGCTACCTAACTTTTCCTATGAAGGCATAACCCGCATAAAGATCTGATCTGCAAAGTTAAAAAACAGCAGAGGCCAATCAGAAAATTGCTTGAAACCGTGGGGTTAACCACTTGACAGCTCTGTGAAAGTGCACTGTACGTGCACTATAAACCAAGTTTTGTTTCGCCTACTATATGACCTATCCCTGCTTTCAGTGGACAAAAATAGTATCATCGGAAAGGTCGAAGCTTTGGGGAACCAAAAAAAGCCAATACTGACTATACTTTTGTACAAAGAATACCCAGCAGCTGAGTTTATTGCATGCAGACAAACGCAAACACAAACTGTCACATGCTTGTGCTGTGTAGGCCTAGTCAAGGCCAGCTGACTGCCTCTGCAGTGGCGCATGCTTTGGTTTTGCTACACAATTGCTGATCCTAGATCTAGATCTAATCAACGATGGATGTACCAAGAAGACATTCAAAACTTAGAGCAAAATTAGAGAAATGACCGGTGCCTCAGTGCTTCCTTGGGTATTTTCTTAGCACACAGGTGCACAATTTGTGTGGCAATGAAGGGGTTAAGCTTAGAACAATAGAATACGAAAGTAGAATACTCTTGTCAGGCAGTAGCAATACATGTATTACATTCGTAATTTAGGCCTATGGATAGGCGAAGTTTGATAACAGCCTTAAACATAACATAACATAATCTATTACTTAGTCAGAAGAAGGTTCTAAAGCAAGGTTGTACTAGCCAAGCAAGAAAGGTGACCGTGAGCTAGATCTATATAAAGATTTAGCTATCAGGTACCTCTGGTCATTTCTACCGTCCAAAGGTAAAACCTAAAAACTAGTCTTGAGCACATTTCGAGAAAATCGTAAAAAGGTTGTAAAATGCTAATATAACTTCTGAATCAAAACACATTTTATGTACATTTTAAAACTACAAAAGCAAGGGTATAATTTAGTTTTGCTCAGCAAGAGGGTGACCTCCAAAGCTGATTATATTGGGTTATCTCAATTTTTGAAAATTTCAGAGTTACTAGGTTTACCTTTGGATGGTAGATTTTGTAAAACTTTGAATAGGACCGCAAAAAGCATAGTCTAAATCTAGGTTTATAGGTCTAACTTACAAGTTTTTACATCTAAGATCTAACATCTGATCTAGTCTAGGTTTGTATTTTTTCCACGGGATGCAAATTTACTTTCGGCAGGAATACAGATGGAGGCGAAAGGTCATGAACTGATAATATTAATAGCGATAGAGATCTAAATAAACCAGCAATGTGGATTTCTAGTATTGTACATACAATTTACCGCAAATTTTGATATCTGTGTTTAGCTTTTTGTTCTTACCTCTATCATGTAGTTTAGAATAAATTTGTCTTATGACGAGGAATTTCAGATGAAAGTGACAGGGTGCACTGAATGCCATGTCCCAAATTTAGATCTCAGCCCAGATTTTTAGGAACAAAATAATTGTAAAAAATGGCGGAAGAGACCTCTGTGATAAAAGGGATCAGGTTTTGGTGAATGCCTGCAGATTGAGATATGTTAGGGCTGCATGTGTTATTAGCACCAGGGCCTTTCATTTCTATAGATCAAACACATGTAATGTATTCCAATCAAATAAATGCATTACTACTTGCAAACTGTCTAAAATTGGTTGTTAGGGCTGAAGACTAATTCCCTGTGATCGTGATTTATATTCAAATACGAAATAAGACGTAAATTGCTGCCCGAATGCTCTAAAATGGCTTCTTTTGCAGGGTAATTTTTTAAAAATTGACAGGGGAGCATGCCCCCGGACCTTCCCAGAAGCCTTTGGCGGAAAGTTCCTCCTTTTTGAAATTAGGAAGTGGCAACTGTGTTTCATAGAATTTTGTGCCAACATGGTAAATTTTTCAACTTACCAATTCATACTTTTAAAGTATTAATGTAAGGCTTATTTTATTTAGAATTACAATGCATCTCTAGCAGACATGCCAAAGAATGTGCTAATTTTTTTATTTTGTTAGCCCAAACATTCCCTTTGATTTGGGAACATCCAGGATAAACAGTAGCTGAATGTCTGCTTTAAGATTTACTATGCGACTTCTTTCAATTATAAAATTATGCACACATAGACATATATTGATTATTAAAGAAATAAAACCAAGCAGTAATGTTGAAGGTAGAACAGATAAGAACAAGACACTTATATATTTGTATACATATAATTTTTTAAATTGTGGGTCGTGATCTTACCAGATTTCAACATTCAGAATAAACAGACACTTGTAAATCCTGTTACAGTCCAATGGAATTGATTAGCTACAACATAGCACAAAGAAATGCATCAATGTACATACATATTTAAGAACCATGTCAGCAATGCTTGAGGCTAAATTATAAGCGTTTTATATGGAGAGAAAGCAAAGGGAAGGAGAAGATTTAATAACTACATTTAACTTTTTTTTAAATACCAGTCTTCCTCATTTTTTACATAAATATAAATATATGTGCAGTCAAATAAATCCACAGGGATGCAAGTTTTTTTTTTAAATTTTTGTAGGAACTCAGATTTTTTAGAAGTTTTCTTTAGCTTCAAAAGCAGGAAAATTTGAAAAAAATTGAGACTAATATGCTGAAAAAAGTATTCTAAGTTAAGATTTACAGAAAATCAAACACTTGTGAGAGTTCCCCAGTTCTAATGTGTTATATCCCCATCTTTATAAATTTGCCCTAAACCCATTTAATGTTGAGTGTACATACAAAAACTCAACCATTTAAAGGGGTGGTATTTTAGGGTTAGGGGTAGAGCTCAGGGGTCAACTGTTAAAAATACCCAATCAAAGTAAAGAGTTTTTGCCTCTCTTTCAGGTGGTATGACTTGTTCTAAAAATGCCAAAATGGTAGTTAGTACAAGAACGCACCAGGTTTGCAAGCTGGGTAGGCCCTAGAACAGAGCTGTATCACCTTTTTTCTAGTTGGTCTATCAAAGATTCTCTAAGGGCAGATGTTGGTTATCAGTGCCAGGTTGAGTACTTTATAAACGTTTTAAAACTTTCCTGCTTTTTGTAAATAAACTGCTTGCATCCCTGAATCCAATAAATCAGAGCTGATTAATTCAAATTATATTCAAACTTCTCATTTTATGATTTTGTAATTTACTGATAACTGAAAATTTGGATAAAATGTGGTTGAATTTTGTTCCCGTGTGGTTAGAAATAATCAGGACTGAATTGTAGTTCACATGAGTCTTGGAATTATAAAACAAAGCACCTATAAAAACGCATTAAACTAGAAGCATATTTGACAGGGATCAAATCTGGTTAAGGTATTCAATATAAGAGTCCATTTTGGGTATTTCAAACCCAATGGGAACACAATTTAACTTTGAATCATCCAAAATTCAAATTATCAGTATAGATTATAAAGGAAATATAACTTGAGTTATCTGAATATTGTTCAAAATAAGCAAATCTTAGAGTTATATGGACTGGACTGCAGTGGTACGTTTTTTTCTCTACCATCTTTACTTTCACTTGCATAGTGACATAGATTTTTCTGTTTATTTTATTTGTTGTGTTTGTGAGAGAGTTATGTCTGTTTAATTTCAAATGCTGTGTGTAATGTTACTCTTAATTAACACTTCACAGGTCAATCCAATAAAAATTAAAACTTATCCACAAATTGTGAGACCATTCTTGTGCTTAAGTAAAAATGAATGTATCAAACTGTTCAAGTAAATTCTTTTCTGGGCCTTAATCAGTCTATACAGAAAGCTTGAAAACGGCTACACAATACAAATGAAGATCGAGCATAAGGTAGGAATCCCTAGGAGACTATCTAGACAACAAAATATTTTAGCGGTGCAGGGACCTAATCTCTCACTTCCTATTAAGACAATTTATTTAACCCATTTATGTTAAATTGGTTTCAACAAGTATTGAGATGGAGATGCTTGAAGTACAAAAAATAGCTGAATCAAAGTCATTTGTTGAGGGTAAACCCCTTAATCAATGGGAAATGCGATTTCAACAGAGAATTAGAGTAGTCGTTCTTGGTTGAAAGGCAGCCGGGGCGTAAGCCCATTTTTTCTTCTAGTTTTCATTATCTTGTTTCCTTCAAACTGCTTAGTTTTGCCTTGATAATTTATCATTATTGCCTATTGAAATTTAAAACAATAAAACAACTTACTTTTGTAAGTCGAACACTTCATCAGCCAAAGCAATATCTTTTGTTTGTTCACTGCTTTGGAAGCCTAAATTCTCTATAATGATTATGTGGCATATTGGCTCTGTATTACAAGCTTTAAATATTTCATACATATTTTTTCTTTGTAAACCTAAGGGCTTAATGCCTGTATGAGCCATTTTGTACGGAAGGGAATAGAAAAGGGAATGTTATTAGCGACTGATTGCAGTTATTCAAGCAAACCTTTGCATATTGGTCTTCTTTACTTATAAGAATGAACCCACACTGATTTTATTTAGAGCTATGTCAATCTTGTTTGCTTTGCAGTAACAAAAAAATACTATGGCTACCTTTTGGTGTTTTAAAATGTAAGTGAAAAATCTATTTTACTTTTGAAGGGCAAAATAAAACTAAAGTTTATTTTTAAAAACCTTTCAGTTTCTAGATCTATAACTTTGTTTTGATTAACTTTTGCATGTGGACCTAAAAATGTAACAGCTTGTTTTAATCTTAGCGAAATGGATTTATCAACATTATCCATAATGTATCTAGCGATTTTTCCTCCTTATCCATAAAAGACATATTAATTTTATTTATTGTTTTATGTTTACCAGCAACGTGTCGGTACAATGGGAAAGACCTCTCCAACAATAGGTGTCTTTTATTATTATAATTTACAATTAGGTCAATTTTACATGTTTTTTCATGTAGGGGCCTACAATACAAAAAAAATATTTTTAAAAATCATAGCAAAGTTAAGGAAGAGAAGCCGCAGATTGCCGCATGTATAACCTTAAAAAAAAATCAACCTAGCTTAGATAAATTGAGTGCAAAATATACAAACATTACATTAAAAATCTCCGCAATTTTTACTTGGAATAGATAGAGGTAGTTACAATTTAAATTATAAGCCTAAGTGAATAGAAAAAAAAGAAGTATTCTGTTTTTGATAATGCTAAGATAGCATTGTTTTTAGGCCTTGTGTAGGACAGAACCTTTCAACCAGGAACGATGGCTCTTGTTTTCCCGCTAATCTTATTCCCGATTCACAGATGAGCTTAGGACTCAGCTACACATCCCTACTTTCAAAGAAGTCCAAAACCTGCAATCCCAAAGAAAATTAAAACCATTGAAAAAGATAGGCAGAGAGAGCAAGGAAAAAAAACAAAGTGACTTCATCTTAGCATAGATTACAAAATTACTTCAGTTGTGTTATTGTAAAGCATAGTAACTGAATTTACTTTAACTCTGCCAGATGTTAAAACATTTAGAATTAAAGAAAAATAGAAAAAAACTACCCACTTATTTTCCAACCTGCTTCGCGCGCTACAACAAAAAAAACACCACACCATGCATATTAAAAGCACATAATTATGAGAGATGAATACATGATTTTTATTGTGTACAATATTATACAGTGTACATATTTCATAATTTACATTACACAGGACAATGTGAGCAAAATATAAAGGCTATGAGATAACATGGAAACGTCTGGCTGTCCTATAATCTTTGTTTACTTCTTGATATATCAACAATAAAAGAAGGAAGGACAATTATAAGATTAGAGTTGATGACAACATTTTTCTGTCTCAAATTTGCTCGTAGTTGTATGAATATAACTTGGAACTGGAAGTATTGAATTGAAATTATAACGTTTTAAGTACATTTTAGTGAAAATAATCACAAGTATCGTCGATTTAATATTCTTCGATTTTGAAATATATTCCAATTACCAAGTTTATTACCCCACTTTTGTAATAAGCACTGATAAATTGGTTTTTGGATGATTCAAAATGAAATTTTGTGCACATGGTGTTTAAAATATCTAGGCAGGACTGTACACTCAAATGTTCACATGAATTATTTTTTGGTGTGCAAATTATTTTGGTCCTCTTCGAGTTCCAGACTGTTTACAAAGCATATTGCACAATATGCAGAATTCTTTAACTACCTGTAATTTTATAAACCAAAAAGGCAGCTAAGTATAAATATAGACTAGCCTATATTTTCTCTTCCATGATGCTGTAAAAAAATATTAAGAGAACATAGACCCAGTGGTATAACAGAAGGGAAAGGCAGTGGCTTCTTTGTCTAAGCTTTTAACCCTCCTAGCGCGGTACTAAAAAAAGTTACCCTGTCCATTTGCTGGGTTAAAATTGACCTATTTAGAGAGATAAACAAAACACTTGAACTCACGCTGGGTGACGCCATTGTAACACCAAAACTGAAACTGGCCAGGTTCTTGCCAAAAGAAACATATTAAAAAGTTGCCTGAGTAGTATTTTCATAGGCCAAAATAAAAGAGAAAATGCCAGAGTCACAAAGCCCCGATCGTGGCTCATCGCGATCATCGGGGAAAGCCACGATCGGGGCTAATCGCGCTAAGAGGGTTAATTAATCCTATCCAGTTTCCATTTTGATACTTCTGTATAAAATGTAAGGAAAAAGAACAATGCACAATTATCAATAAATGATGGGAAATCTAAGTTCTCACATCATGCTCACCATATTCATAAAGCGCAGCTTTTTCAAGAAGAGATAAGACATAGATGGCAATAAAAGCAATACAATTTATTAATGTTGGATTTTTCAATGAGAGTGATAAAGCATTAAACTGTGAAGGTGGTGATAACAAGACAACAGGGGTAAAAATTTAAGGCAGCAACATGTCACACAGGTACACATATCACAGACAACAATGTGTCATTTGGACGATCAAATTCGTCGGCAATACATAAAGGCAGCCTACTTGCTGCCTGTTGGCAAGAGAACTTGGTCATTGGTGATTAAATATTTATTTGAGTTCTCTACTTTTTTTTAGTGATAGCAGTTAAGTAAAATTAACTTCATAAAGTAAACCACATCTTTCTGGTAGAATGAACCAGGGGTTTTAAACACAACTTTCTTTTGGTGGGAAAACATGAGCAATAAGTTCCAAAAAATTAAAGACCTGAACAACAATAAATTTGGAGCAACTGAAAAAAATGCTGACAAAGAAAAGTTGTGCCTTTAAAAAAAAGGCCAACATGAAATGGAGAAATTGAAACTTTTGCAAATTATAGGGATTACTTTGATGAAAAGAGTTTTATTAGTGAGTTAGTTCTACAAGATTTTGAATGTCTACCCACACATCGTAAAGAGAACATATAGTCGAGTCTAATAAATAGGTTCCTAGACTGTTCTCCTGACACAGTGACAGCAAGGCACGCAAGTCCATGATTCTACAACAAACTTAAATGTACATGGTAGAGAAAACCGAAAAAAAGGCTTATATAATGAAAAGGTAAACATAAACATAAGACTTAATAGTGAGAAATACTTCTAACATAGATTGTATTTTAACACAGGCTGTCCTAAACTGCTAAGATAGTAAATATAAACTAAAATCGTATCAACAAAAGATAAACTGTGTACAAAGATTGCAGTAGTTTTATTGTTTGTTTGTTTGTTTTTAAATTTAATTTTCTTCTGGGGTATGGTGCATTATTTGTGGAATTTCTTTGGTGCATCAGAATTTAGACATTTATTTCTAAACTTGGAAAGGAATTCCCTAATTAAACTTGAACTAAATAGAAGTTGTTTTTTTAAAGTTTGGAAGCAGATTTGAACACTAAAAAATCAGTTCATTGGAAATAAAAAAAAAACAATTCTGGTTTTCCTACACAAAAAAGCCAAATATTTTTTGCTTATTTGCAAAAAATCTAAATACAGTGGAACCCCTCAATAAAGAAACCCTCAATAAAGACCTCCCCTTTTATAAGGCTTTAAATTTGAGGACATCTGCTTATACAGTTATAATAATTTAATCCCTGATCAACTCCCCAATCCCCTCTAATAAAACCTTTT
>BMAT01008736.1:54946-69796 GCA_019649035.1 Elysia marginata
TTTTTTGATAAACAATTTTCAAGGTCTTATTTCAGGGGTTTCCCCTGTACATGTCAATTTATAGAGGCAGTCTACATAAAAGGCTGTTCTAGAATTTTAGACTTAATTTTTTTAATGTTAAGGAATAACCCAATACTGTTTATTCCACCTTAAGACTGCTGTAGATTACAGGTTGTATTGAGCAGCACAATGTAACTGATAAGCAGTAAAGCTAACAGATCATTTCAAAATATGTGTGTTCTTTCAATTGCTTAAGAAATTGTCTTCAAACAAAAAAAAAAAAAAAAAAAACTTTAGACAGTAACGCTTCAATTTTAAATGCTGAGAACAGTTAAAATTTTAAAAAAGGTAAATGAATATGTTGCAAACACGATCCAATACAGAGCAAAGCCTTCTAATTTTAGAAGCACTAAATGCTATTAGCCTTGTATTTTTAGAAGCACTCGAAGTCAACAACAGATGACTATGGAATACACTTAACAACAACAGATGACTATGGAATACACTTAGAGGAGTAGGCTACAGTTAAAATAATGAAACAAATTACAGATGCAATAACCAAAGAAATTTCTCAGCTACTTCGAAGAAATCACATAACACCTTTCAATAATGTTTACATCAACTAAATAATATCTCTACAAAGAAAGGCATTAACATTTACAGACAAATTTGTGGTGGGAAATGACATAGTAAATGACATTTAGGCATACAGTATAGTCCTCACTATTCAAATCTGGATAATTCTTGTTCAATGTGAAGTATATTCAGATTCCCCATTTAATCCTATTTTGTAGATACCATGTATTAAAATTTTGGGTAATTGAAAATTCAATTTTTTTCTGTGGATTTGAAGTATCTGGGCTGCATGATTTACACTTGATGCCAATACCTAATTTAATTTTCTTTTTAAAGTGCCAGTATAAAATAATGAAATCATGACAGAAATCACACTGACTGATCACAGGATAACACACTCTAGTTGGAGAATCACAGGTTTTCAAAACAATTTTAAACCAAACAAAACACCAACAACAATTATGTTCACTTCACTTAATCATATTTGATGGTCATAAAAACAGTTTGAAACTATATACAGCAATTAACACAAGAAACTGGCAATAAGTCAGTCTTTTGTGTATATTGAATTCAAGGAGGTGAGGTGCAAATATTGTTTACACAACAGAATCACGACAGAAACTTGACAGAATAATGGAAAAGAAAATTCATCCGAATAAACTAGAGTCAGTGATTTTGGCGAAGTCAAATGTCTCAAGCAGCATGTAAAATCTTCCCTATGAAAGGAAAAAAAAACAACTATTCTATATAATTCCAATGAAGTAATGTTTTGTGGGAGCAATATAATACACTAAACCTGTTTTATTTAAGTTTTAATGATTTCACTTACAGATTTTTAACTTTTACTTGATTTCAGGGCTCATTAAATGGATACATTTTTAATGGACAAATGACGCCGATGACTTTTTTAATGTTCAAGTGGTACATGACAGAAGTCATGAACAGAAATAAATCTAAAACCTTGTTCTCAAAAATGTTCTGCTGAAATTGTAGACCCTACACCCCAGCTAGAATTTTTCAAAAGGAGAAGCCAACCCTTTTTAGTGGTTAGTCTTTTGTAACATTTATTAAATATTTCATTTTTTACTTTTTAACTGAGCACTAGTTTTAATTATAGGCCCCTACTATAATATTACTTATGAGATGTAAAAAAAATCCATACAAAGTGCAAACAAGTAACTGTAAGCTTTTTTTTACCAATCAGATCATTGCAAGATGGATTAGACTGGACCAGTATTGGGAAAGCACACCTGAGAATCTCTCCGCTTTCTGCCTGGAGTAAAGACTGTTGAGGCACCGTGCCAAACAACTCACTTATTAACGGTATGCAATTTTACTATCTAGGGAACAACAAACAGTTTGGAAGGCCTCAAATGTTGACATTGTCAAGTCATATGCTATTTCTCTATTTCAAAACAGGAGAAACATAACAAATACAAGCTAGATTACCAACACAAAAAAGCTAAAACAATATACAATTAAGTTTTGAGGAGAGCCCAAAATTTTTGTAAGAGTAAAAAAAAAGTTTTGAAAAAGTACGATTGATTGGCTGTCTATAATGAGATTTACCACAAGATCTATATAGGTCTAAGTTTGCTCCGATCTGATGTAAAGGGAAACTTCTTTTTCCAGTGCGTCCCTGAATCTGACCTGACATCAAGGCATTCCCTTTTGAAGCACCCAAATATACATGATAGTCGGAAGAGAGTTTTACAAAGTTTGTATTGACATAAATTTTCTAGTTGACTGTTTATCAAAGTTCATATAAATTAAGGAATACCCAATGAATTTCTAACCTCACAAAAACAATTCCACATGAGTAATAAGAGTGTGAATTAAAAAACAAAAAAGAAATGATTTTGGTAAGTATAAAAATATAGTACCAGAAAAAGTTTCTTTAATACATAAAAAGTGAATTGGTTTAATTTACCCTAATGTTTCACCTTTTTTAGTCTACATTTGAAACTTAATTTAGTATCAAATGTGTTCTGAAGAAATTTTGAAATGCAGACAATCATAAAAGTCCATTTTAAGGAAGATTAGAGTTAAAATGATCCATTTTAAAAGATTCAACAGGGTATGACATCTCCGGCTGAATACAATCAAACAACAACAAAAATAATTTAATAATGTTGATCTCATCCAGAAAATATGAGAAAGAAATTTCCAAAAAATACAAGAGTGCCAAAAGAGTGAACACAAATATTGATTTCCTTTAAGAAGTATGGTTAGGGATGAAAAAAAACTCCAGATTACAATATCCATCTCAAGATGACAGAATCTTAGAGACAATTTAATTTAAAATAAAATCATAATATTAATTGCAATAATAAAAACAATGATTAAAACAACAATGTAACACCCATTTTACCAAACTGGCTCTTTATGACCACACGTTCATTAATTTTAGCTTGTTCAAAGAGCAAGTTATCAATGTGTCAACCAAAACTACATTATGACTTGACTGTTAGACTCAGTGTGTCAACCAAAACTACATTATGACTTGACTGTTTGACTCAATAACTGTCAAGTCTCAAGTTTGTATTTCACCCACGCAGTTCATACCAAATGGCAAGCACGCATAGAATTCTCTGCAGGCAAAAAAAAAAAAACAAATTAAAAAATATCAGTTTCTATTGTTTCTCAGTTGCTCACTTACACTGGACATACAAAAGTATGTAAAAAGAAAACATAAAAAAAAACAAACAATTTTCTAGTCTACTTTTAAAAATATGACCAGAGCGTGCAAACTTTTCCTCCTTTCTTGCTTAACTTTACCAGCCTTGGAAGGCAGATGGGTGATGTGTATGTAGATTTGTAATACCATAGATATGTGATGCAGCGAAATTCTCTACTTATGGTGTGTTGACACTTTTTGTGACGAATATGCATCATCAATTCTTTTCATTTGTGTATGATAAGGAAAAGAAGTCCAAGTGTTGAGATTTTTCTGACTGGAATAAACATCAATCAAGCCTTGTTAGGTCTCTTGTACAGCCCAGCTAATCATGAACACTTCATTTCATATATCTTTGGCTGCAAAAAAAAAAGGTTTTATGCTGTCCAGCCTTCCAGCCGTGAACGTTTCACCATTCCAGGAGAGTCATAATCCAGCTGTTGAGTGTCGACAGGTGAGCCAGTGTTACTGTGAACCATTGGCTGGCCTGGAGACAAGTGGCTCGTCAAGGATGAAAGTTGTGGCCCACCAGTTGACATTCCAGATGGTGATAAGTGGCCATGGCTACTGCCTGATACAGTAGGTGAGATGTGACCTTGAACAGGCATGCTTGGCGTTGGAGACAGGTGGCCCGTTGCCATTGGAGAAATGTGGCCGGCTGACATGCTGGCAGTTGAGGGTGAGAGATGACCTGCACTGATTGAGTGTGGCCGCAGCTGGGAGGATGGGGTGGTTGTGTCCCTGGGTGGTGTGATAGGCTCACTCTTTATGTGCATGCCACTTAGAGTTGTGATGGGCAGTGGAGATACTTGGCCAGACATGTTACCCATAGGGGTAGGGCTGGAAGAGCAGAGAACACACAATTTAAAAAAAAAGAAACAAATTGGAACCTAACAACTAACAACCTTATATAAATTATGGTGACAACATTGCTAAAGTTCTACTTATTTTGAGAAAATCAAACAAATTAAAAGACAGAAAATCCACAATAACATTAAAACATGACAATCTTTAAAGGCATTTTTTTTTAATGTCTGCATTTTGGTTACATCTATTTTTCTTTAGCCCTTTGATATCAGATTACAAATTTCGAATAAATTAAAAGCATGCTATGTAAAGGTTTTTCTTCCAATTCATCAGGCATAGTCTCGGCCTTCAATCCACCTCAAATAAAATTGGTCTAGAGTCCTGCTTAATCCTCTCACACTTACCTGTGATGAGAGACCATGCCTGGCGGATGTGCTGATAATGAATGCATGTTTCCTTGATTCCACTGATTGAAGCCCATGCCACCTCCACCACCATTCATATCAGAGTTATTGATGAAGTCATCTGGAGATAAAAAATTAAGCCATCAGTCAGTTTTAAAACTAAAAGCAATGAAATCATAGGTCGGAAAAAAAAACAAGCAACAGCAACGAACAAAAATGTTTAATTTTAAATGAATAATACATATATTGTTAATTCACCCACCCCAGCACTAAAAGAACATCTTATTGATATCCTTATATTGGTAAACAAGCTGTGAGGGTTGACTAGTTTTCCACCAAATTTAATAATAGCTCCTGGTTTTCTAAAAATCACTTTCTATTTTATCTTCCAAAGGCAAAATGATGTCTGCTTTTGATTTGCTTTTCAAATAGCTTTACAAAAAATTATCAAATGATTTCCTATGACCTTGCAAGTCATAAATGAATTTTACTGTTATGGATGAATGTTTGAAAGTTGTTAGAATATGTGAGAAAATCTCAATTCTTAATATTCAAATCTCTTTTGACAGCATTGACTATTGTATAAATTCCAAAAAAGTAGTACCAATGTGGAAAAAGAGAGCGAGAGAGAGAGAGAGAGAGAGAGAGAGAGAGAAAAAAAAGCCAGTTTAGATTGAATTTAGGAGACAGTAGATCCTATGTCTGGCACAAATACACATAAGTAGACAGTTACAAAAAAAGAAGGAAAGTAAGGAAAAATATGGGAAAAGCATTTGTTACAACTTACTGTTATGATATGATGGGGAGTTCATACTTTGTGGGTAGGGCACATTGGGCATGTTGGAGGTCACCATTCCAGGACCCATAGAATTTGGTGATCTACTTTGCTGCTGAGTTGATGATAGGAATAATGAAGAGAGAAAAAGAGAATACATGTAGTATAAATCTCGCATTTGCATATGTCAAAGGGACATGGGAAAGTAAAGACAAAAAAATTAGTGTTACTATCAAATGTCAAATTGAAATGATTCATTCGAATAAATCATGAATGAACTTTCACCTTGTTAACATCTATTGAGAAGTTAAGTCTCTTAGCTACCTGTTGAGTTCTGCACCTATATGAAACTGAAAATCGCATGATTTTTTAACCTATGATTGTGCCTATTCTTTCAGTAAACTCTTCGTAAGTAATTGAAGAAACCTTCAAAAAAAGGGAAATTCTGAGTCAGAGATGCAAATTGCAATGCCCCTTAAATAAAGGAGTTGATGTTATAAACCTTTTAAAATTATATATATGCAAACAAAACACCAAACTTTTTGAGTTTGCCAAAAGACTGGAGCAAAAAAATATGAAAATAACAAACAGGTCATTTGATGGACTCAGTTCT
The DNA here is from genome assembly GCA_019649035.1 of Elysia marginata. NCBI lineage: Eukaryota > Metazoa > Mollusca > Gastropoda > Plakobranchidae > Elysia > Elysia marginata. The sequence goes on from BMAT01008736.1 coordinate 60,799, forward strand.
TAATACTTAGACCAGAATCACAATGTAGAAGACTTCTATAACCCTTTGTGACTGTGTACTTACTTATAAATGTTTCTTTCTAACAGAGAGGCAATATCACTCCTATCAAAAGTCTTCAACTATCATACTGACAAAGACATTTTTGTCATAATAATAAAAAAAACAAACTTTCTATTATGAAGAGGTTACAAAAAGCACCAAGATTAGCTTGGATAAAAAACAATTATACAAAACTTGTATTGTGCTCTTTGTTAGTTGATGTAATCATAATTTTTGCTCAATGTTATGCTTGTTATCATTGTTGAACTGTTTTTTTTTTCATTGCAATCTCAATAGAAATCATGATGTTATTCTTGATCTTGGTGTTGCGAAAATTATGTTGTTGTTGTTGTTGTTATTGTTGTTGTTGTTGTTGTAGTTAGCCGTTACTACATGGTGTAGTTCTCATTTTTAGTGCTAGGATCTCGTCTACCTTGCTAAATATCTTGGCAAAATCACTAAAGGGATATTTTCAATAATAAAAATTACAATATAAGTAAGGAGAAGTTGTGGACTTGGGGGACAGATAATAAACCAGCTTACATTAGATACCCCTAGGTGGTCAGGTCGCGAGGGTGCTGCCATCCTCATCCCATTATTACCGCCATTGCCACTATTACTGATGTTGCCACTTCCTCCTGGTCCCATCTGTTGATGTGGTAGGATTGGAGTAGGCGTGTGAGATGGCGTTACACTGGGGGAGGTTTTGGCCTGGTGTCCGGGGTGAATGCTACCACTATTATTGCTGCCGTTGTTGTTATTGCTGTTGATCATGTTGTGTGGGTGATGCTGTTGGTGCTGGTGGTGATGCTGTCCTATCATGTTAGGAGAGGAGAGACCACCAGGAGAGCTGCATGGAGAGATACCCTGGTGGCAACCATTTGGCAGCGGCGAGTGGCTCATGTGATCAGACATTCCACCTGAGAAAGAAAGATAGATACATTGATATAAATATACAACACAATGCATACGATAAAAAATAAAAAAAAAAAACAACTAAGGGCTCAAAATACAGTACAAACATGTAATGCAAAATTTTTCTTTGAAAACACTCTGCTTATAAATAGATTTAATTTAAAAGCAGTCATTGAAAGAGTCAATGGTGGAAGCGTTTACATGTATATGAATGGAACTGGTTTTCATTAACTTTCTATCATCTTCAAATAAACCTACATTATTATGATACCACTAATACTTAAGCATGCCACCAAAGAATCTTTGAAGAAAAAAGGCGTAACAGAACAAAATTGTAATAATAACTTATAGAGCTAAAAGTTAAAAATGAAATAGCAAAAGAAGTAGAACTTATAAGCCAGTCCACCCCCAGAAAAGAAACCAAAGGAGTCTGCCCTGGCGGCCAGTGCATGGTTGGCCACAAATGGTTGTGGCACTATTGACTATTTGATCCCTCTAAAAAGCTTTTAATTGTAACAAACTTGAACACTCACTTTTTATACTTTTTTTTTTAGGGGGGGGGGGGCAGTCATACAAGAACATTCAAACCTAAAAATAGAGGTCCTGTATGACCTTAAGGAAAGCTAAAACTGCTGGTGTATGAAATCATCTTGCTATTTCTATTAAAACCAAAGACGATTCCCTTCCCTCAGTTATACAAGTTTTAGATAAAGATTGAACATTAGATCCTTGACCAAATGAATAAAATAGACAAAAACAAGAGAAGACTTCTAATATCATTGTCCACTGATCTTCTCCTAAGTAATAGACACATCTTTTGCGAACATAGATGCCCTCCCGTTTAAGACTTTGTTTGCTTCTTTAAATGATTACTTTCTCTTTGATGTGGATTTTGTTTGCTATACTCCACCCTGAAATCTATAAGGAAAAAGGAATCATTTGCAAAAGCATATTTAGAAAAATGCTAGGATATAATATAATGTTCGACTCTAATCTCTAAAGATCTAATCTTATAAGACAACACAGTTACCTTGAGAAACGGTGCACATGCCAAACTGTTGTCTGCATTTTTTTTAGCAGAACTCCCATTTCAAATCTTTCTTATATTCTCGCCCTGTGTCATCTCATCTGCTTGTTCTTTATCGGCTCTTACTCCTTCTCCTCCTCCTCCTTCTTCTACTACTACTATTGCTGCTACTACTACTACTACTACTACTACTACTACTACTACTACTACTACTACTACTACTACTACAACTACTAACATTACTTCTTCTTCTTCTTCTCCTTCTTCTTCTTGCTGTTGTCGTTGCTATTGTTGTCGCTGTTATTGTTGTTGTTGTTCTCCCCGCCCTGATTTCCCATTTTAATAATTCTTATAGTCATACTTCATCCCTTTTTCTTCGCAGCTTTACTGTCTTCTTGTATGAAAAGCATGAATCAGAATATGAAAACGGAATAAAAAACGAGAGGTGCATTTTCAATACATGTACTTATGTAGGCTAACTCTATATTCACTGAACAAACTTGAATTTGAATAATTTTCAGTGCAGACACCAGTCCTATGTTCGCATGCACTTCTAGTAGTCTACCTCATTAATCGCATAAAATGTGGGAACATAAGGTGTTATTTGCTCTACAGACTTTTTCCATAGACGCAGCCCACACGGACTACATGCACTCACCTGTGGAGTGTGGTCTCGGGCTAAGCACCTGCGGCGGCTGCAACAGGGCTGGAGAGCCAGCCATAGCATGGTTGTTGTGGTGGTGAGGTGGCAACTGGTGGCCCAAACCTGGCGGACCTGGGGGCATCAGACCTGGAGGCTGCGGAGAGGGATACATGCCTCCAGGTCCCCCTCCCCCTCCCCCGTGTAGGCCTGGCATGCCCAGCGTAGCCTGCATGGCTTGATTGTGGTACTGATGAATGGAGTGCTAATCAGCGGAGAGAGAGAAACAGCGTTATTCTATCTCACAGGCGTGAGAGATCTTTATAAATGAGGCTCATCAACATCGAACAATAGCTCTTTATACATTCAATGTAATTCATTTTCAAGGCTAAGTTTGGTTTGCTTAGGAACATTTAAAGTCGGAATGGTAATTTCATATTGAGGATATTTCATAGCTCAAAGCTGTGTAGGTGGAGATGCTTATCAAACCCAATTGACCTCCAATTTCTTATTTGAACTTCAAACTATATGTTATTGCAATTTACATGACAATCTAATTCTCTCCAACCTTTTATATTGCCTAGCCAATTTCATTAAAATTTCGAGATCAGAATAAATAGTGGAGGCAGCCAACGCGCAATAACTTCCCATTTCTACATTTATCCAATAGCTATCATTGTTATAACTCCATCTTGGATGAAAATACCCTTGTATTTTATTTTTATGTTGCACAAATACACGCAGGACAGTAGTTAAAAGATGAGGCTTTTCTCCTATGTTAACAAAAGGCTTTTCTTTCGAGTCAAAACCATAACGTAAAACATGAGAAATCTTGAAATGGGCCGTCTATCATCATTGCTAGAGCAGATGCAATCTCCAGAGCAATAATTACTTGGAGGACTTACAACAGACATACCCCCTCCAAAAACAATAAAAGACCCCTGAAAAACGGTAAATATACCACAGAGCGCACAAAATTTGTATCGAATACAAAGAGCATAATTTTGGTGTATTTTTAAGATTGTGAGGATTGCGGTTCATATCGATAAGACTTGAAGTAATAAAACGTCAGTAAAATAATTATATAATCAAATCTACATAATATGTTAGGTTTATCGTCTTTTATAGACTTATTATAGCATTTTAAATTAAGTTATGTATGTATTTTTAAATCTAATTCTTAAAAGTTTTAAAAAAAATCTTGAAGCACTTCTGCTTTTTATAAAGTAATAAGCGCCATGTTACCGCAACAGCAACAGACCTGAGGGCCGTTGCATAGTGCGAACGTTTGCAAACCGTTTTCCGTTCGCCTTATGCAACGCTAAATTTGTCACCGTTCGTCGAGAGCGCTCGCGAGCGCTCGCGTGCAACCTTCGGAGGTAGAGCGCGGCGAACTAAACAACGCTGATTGGCTGAATTTTCATGGCGCCACTTCCTTTCGAAATGTCAAGATCGAAAGTAGTCCTCTAGGCTTAGGAGACATTTCGCCAATTTTTACTATCATTAAATTTTTGTATCCAAAGCAGCTTAATGAACAAGTTTTCAAAAATAAGCAGTCTTTTATTGATTGTGCCTAATTATTTTGTTAGGAATGTTACTTGGTTCCATTTTAAAAGGGGTGGTCGCCATTTTAAAAAAGATGGCGGCTATCTTTAAATAGGTGGTCGCCATTTTGAACAAGATGGCGGCTATCTTTAAATAGGTGGCCGCCATTTTAAAAAAGATGGCGGCTATCTTTAAATAGGTGGCCGCCATTTTAAAAAGCGCTCGCTGAAAATAGCGTTGCATAGGGAGGAGAGCGCTCGCGGCGAACCGTTTGCTTGCTCTTCGCGAGCGCCCGCGCAATGCAACGGCCCTCTGATCTTTAGAAGCTGGCGGATCCATATTTTATCCATAGCACTGCCATTTATTATTAGTAATCGATACCATTTAAATGAAAGTATTTGAATATTGTACACTCCGCTTGCAATATACTCAAAAAATAGACAAACAAAAAAAGTTTAGACCCATTGAAATCTCACCCGCATAGCGTTCTGCTGCATGGCTCGCTGATAGTCGTCCGAGATGCGGTCGTACTTCTCGTCAGGCCGGAGCCCGCCGCCGTAGGAGTCCGAGTCCACGGGCTCTGGACTGTCACAGCCTTTGTGTTCTTTCTTGTTTAGCGCCTGGGCAGAGACACGCAAAGAGAGAAACATTCAGTTGCGAGGATGGATAAACGTTTAGAAGGAGAAAGACATTTTTAAAAAGTTGCGATAAAATTATGCAGAAGGTCCGCTTGATTGGACTCCGAAGCTGCAAAGGGAGAAAATCACAAACTTGGCAATGAGGCGTCAAAAATAAAGGTGCAGAAGTGCCAAACACTATTTATTGTTGCCGACCTTTTAAGAGTCATGAATTGATATATATTTATTAAAACTTCTAAAGGGCAGTGTTTAAATAACAAAAAGACAATGGTTGCAAATTTCCATTTAATAAAAAACTAAGAGAAAAAACGTGAAAAGAGAAAAAATACTGCCTGCCTACATATAAACGGTAGGCCTAAGTATAGAAAGGATGTAGCAGAAGTTCTTAACTAATGTTGTTGCCTGTATGCATCAAACAGCTCACAAATATACAACAAAACACCGCAGCTACAAAACTATTCTACACAATACAAGGAGTTTACAAATGTAAGGCCCTTGCGCAGTTAGCTTAGAAGTAAAAATTAAGTTTTTAAAGATAGAAATTTATATTATGCCCAGCTAAGAAAGAAAAACTTCGAGTCCCAAAAATCCATGACACAAACAGGGCCTATACTTCGGTGAAGTTTTTTTTTCTGAGGAAAAAAAACAAAGCAAAGGTGAAATATTCAAACTAAATGGATGGATAGGGTTTCCGAAACGCATAATTAAACAGAAAATATACGGAAAGCAAGCTACCTAGAATACCGATAACCACGTTCAAATTCTACTATCTGTTTGCTTCCATTTAATTCTTAAATAATTTGGTGACCAACAACAATTATTATTAAAGTAATTATGCGTTCTCTTTTTCAGGTATATCTGCGTCTAAAAATACATTTAATACAAGACAACAAGAATTGAACAGAACAAAAATAGGCGTAGATATATACTATAAAATAAGCTTCCACTACAGGCGCCAACCGTAATCAATACCAATCCTGCAGTGATGATTAAAAACAAAATAGACGCCTTTTTGTATTTGTTACGTTAGCCAGTCCTTACCTATTCCGACCACACCCAAAGATTAAAAGCCTGCTTTTTATTAAAAACATGATAACGATAAAAATTTGAGAGCCAAAAGAAGAGTCGTGAAATCTTCGCGGACATGCTGAATGAGTATTTATGATTGTGTATTCTGTATACGTGTTTCGTCATCAAATTCATTTCATCTCTTAAACATGCTTGCAAAAGCACAGCTCCTATCAAATAATCTTACACGCATGATTCTGTCTTGACAACAGTAAAACCCACACATTGCCAGCTAAGCTTTAATCAATATGTAAAGGTAAGCTTACGTTATCTTGGTTTCAAATGCCTCTGAGGATCGTTTTTGGCATTGATTTTTAGCATTTAATTTGGTGTGTTTCTATGGGTGCTGTAAAAAGGTAGTTGGTTTAATCTAAGTCATGATCTGAAACTATGATTTTAAAAAATCCTGACCTTCTGATTTGCCCGGTTACGCCAATAAGCTGAAAACATGTTGTAAAATACAATATTGAAATGAAAAATATAACTAATCTAATTAACATCATTTCTTGTGTTTGGGCCTACCTATATACCTTAGAAACATAATCAATAGCTTGGATGCTTGGATAAAAAGACCTTTATACAATATTAGCCTAAAAGAGAAAGAAGTGCCCTCTATGATGTTTTAAAGAGTACAAATCGTAACATTCTAATAGTAATATCAATAGATTTTTAACCTTAACGTAACATCAAAACATAACCTCGTCCTGAAAACAAGCGATTAAGTGTCTATGAAATCGTTGACACGACAGGACGAGAGCATCCCAGTAGGTATTAACTCTTCAAAAAATATTATTTGATATCGTCATACGAAACAAACAACCATAAGACCATCTAAAATACTTGGAAGATATAAAATTATTATATTTCGCATCTCCTTATTCCGGTCTTTCCATCCCCTAGCATACATAACAGAAGTTGCTGTGACCTAGAGCGGCGACGGAACCATAACCCAAGACTCGTCCCGGCATCCCTTACGTCAAACGGGTCGAAAAGCCGTCTTCCGTCTAGTCTAACAGATGGCAAATCATAACGTTGATTTATTTAGAGTGATCTAGACACTCGGCAGTTGTGGGCTTGCTTGATTTATGATGCAACCTTGTCATTCAATGGCAGGTTTCCATCCATCAATCTTCAGTCGGCCAGCGTTATGTAGTTCTCATCAGACAAAGACTGTAACTTTATTACGCACCAAAATGTTTGATGGTGGTATGACTTAACATACGGTTATGAGAACGTTCTTCACTATTTTACTTCCGATCGTCATATTACTTAGTCCCTCTGGGATTTATAATAGTGGTCAAGTATTTTATAATTTTTGATTCACAGAATCTAACATATTGTGACTCTACGTTCATTTCAAAATGTTCTAAGCATTCAATATTTGTAACATCTTTTGCCTGTCATGGCCTCCCTAAACTAAAAAAAAATCTTTCGTAGCGTTTATGAAGAGGACATTACATATACATCTCACTCAAACATTAGCGTAAGAAAATCATCATTTAGCCCAACTTTTCGCCTACGTTTCTATTTAACAAGTACTTGCCACTTAAACAAGTTTAATCAAACCGTTAAAAAGATGCACACAAGTGGTAAACTCGCCCCCTTTTTTTAGACCTCGATTGGAAAAAGTATGCTGACAATTACATTAGGTCTAAATAAAATTTAGAAATAATAAATGTTATAAAAAAACCTAGAGAAAAAACTATTCTTTGAAATACACGCTAAACAGTTGTATCCGACGTGTACATATTAACAGTATCGACTTTTCTAGGAGTCTAGCATTGTAAACAAACCGGAGCGGTAAAATTTATAAGGTTAAACAGAATTGTTTTCAGGAAATGTGTTTTCATGGCAATAAAATCGTATTCGCAAACGGCTAGCACGACTACAACCCTCGCTTAAAAACTAGATCTAGGTCCAGTCTGGTCAAGTTAAAAATGTTTCTAAGAGTTTGAAAACAATACATGTACTTTTTTTTTACAAACGCTTTACTGGTAAAGTCTGGGTAGGTTCTAAGTTGAACAGTTTTTTAGTTAAAGACAATACAATGATAATGATGATAATAACTAAAATGCTCATGATACTGGTATAGTGCAAGATCAAGGGTCTGCTAGCGCTGTCACAATGATATATGATAGGCTACACAAAACAAGGATATATAAAAACGATATGGTTCGCCCAATCCTCTCTGGTATGTAATGACAACAACAAACAAATTTTTATTACAAATTGAAACACTATATTAAGAGCAGAGAGTTAAATGATACGAATTTGAAAATACTTGTGCCGTCGAACTGACCAAAACAGATTACCCCCCCCCCAAAAAAAAAAAAAAAAAATACTTACGTTAAGCTTACTTTTCATCTCAACCTTAGCTACCTGAATAATTTTAAGTCATACCACTGAATGTCAAAATTCATATGACCAGGAGTGAACTTCGATTAGGTCAGCATATCAAAGTAAAGTATAATAATAACTTTTTTCGCACTCACTATTTAAAAGTAGATAAATAATAAGACCTTTCCTTCGCTAGTTCCTGTGCAATTCCGATGGTTTCGCCTGTATTACAAATCTTTATGCCAATTATTACCTCAATTATACCGCGAGCTTGTAGTGTCCACCGCTGTATGCGAATATCAGATGCTTAGTTTTATCAGTTATTTAATTTTACAAAGTACGGTCATTTTGACACAGCTAAACTGTCTTTCAATTTAAGTATTCATTTTCAAAGTTTTAGACATAATGAACAGGTAGCCTTACTAAAACAACTGGGTACACAGTAACAAAGACTATGAGCTTTCCCCGTGTTCAATGTACATCTTTTTACATTTCAAACACGAAACACAAAACCTAAAAAATTAGAGGACAACTACAACTAATATAAATCTACACTAAAATGCCTTGGCTTTTTTCTGCCCTTTGAGTGCAATACGTGTACTTTTGAACATTGGCTTATATAATTTTTTTGTTATCTAGTGTGGGATTAATGACGAGTGACATTTTGTTAGCCTTTCAAGAGTAGACGAACATGGAACTGAGGAAAGGGAAAGGGGTGGTAGGCAATAATTAGACGAGTTGCAGAAATGATCTGATGAACAGCTTATAAAACCGCGATGGTTTTCGCTG
>BMAT01008736.1:75354-90705 GCA_019649035.1 Elysia marginata
ACTACTACTACTACTACTACTACTTCCAAAGTCTAACCGTAGTCATCGTCATCATTAAAATCGACAAAGTCATTATTATCTTTGTCATCATGTCTTTCATTTTCCATGCACCTTGAAGACCATTGTGTACAGTTCTGATACTGGCGATGTCACTATATTTTAGCTGCGCAATTATATTTTCTTGCTTCTCTCTATCAGTCTATCTCTCTCCCCTTAGTGCAGCCAATCTAGTAGTCCAAACCTTACTCCTGAACAGTCGGCCCTTTTCTTAGTGCATAGACTTGGTGCAAGCCTCCTCGGCGACTTAACACGAACATTTCAATTTAATGGTAAGAAAGATTATGGAAAAAAACAACAACAAATAACACTGTCATTTGATTTGAGACTTTACTTTTAATTAATATAGGAGTACAATATCTTAAGCACGAGACAGTATGCAGACCATATTGCTTTAAAACCTAACCATTTTAATACTGTACTTAAAAGAATGTTTCTTTATGAAAAATCAAAGAACCATGAAAACCTTGACATGGACTGATAATGTTGACGGGCCATTGACGAAGACACCAGGGGGTGAACAGTTTTGCATGTGAAATGCTTAGGGACTGTCACGGTCTGTTTCAATCTAGAAAATATTTCCCCATGTCCGACTGACAGCAGGAGAGACATGATCTTTTCGTGCATAAATTTACATTTTTAACGACGTCTTTGCAAACGACAACCATAATCGAGAACACATTAAAGAGGGATGTCAATTCGGTTTTAGAGTTAGGGGACGTTGGATAGCCTTGGTGCAGTGGCACTGCACACAAACAAAGGAGAAAAGCTCCATTGTTTTACATCTCGTTTTTTCATTGCTTTAAAAACAAAACGGCAACAATCTGGCAATGAAAACCAACCAATGTTTATTTTATTTAATCATTTTTAAAATTAATCGAGACTGTTAGGGTCTATATTTTAAAAAACAACGAATTCAAAGTAATAAAAATATTCATTTGGGGTTCTTGGCTTTACACTTCTCTGATATCTTTTGTCTTCGTCCCTACCTTTAGTATCTTTCTCGCTTTCTTCATCGCCAATCATTAATTTCGCTTGCAAATGTATTTCGCGAAAGTTTTATTTTATGGATCGTCGGACATTCGACCATGATAATGAAATTATAATAATAACAATAAATAATAACAATAACAACAACAATAAAAATGATAATAGTGAGGAAAATAATAATAATAGTAATAATAATAATAATGATGATGATGATGATGATGATGAGGATGATGATGATAATAATAATAACAACAACAAAAATAATAAACCAAAGCAAACATGTTTTTTCCCGCCGCTGCAAAGGACAGAACCTTGGTAGGCCTCGAGTACAAAAAAAAAAAAACTTTGTGGTGATGTATGTAAGATGGCAATGCTAAAAATCGAAAAGCTCAAATTTTTTAAATTAAAAATTTTGCTTTGTTTTTGTTCATCTGTTTATATTTTAATTATCGTAAAATGCCTAGATATGTTTCTTTTGCGCCATTGACCTGTATAAAAAAATCACATTTAAAATAAAACTTGAACCTGTTTGATTTCGTTCCAAAATGGAGAGGCGTAAATGCCTATATTTCTTTTATTTTAACTAACTGGCTATTGGGTGAATTTTCACTGGTCCGACAGCTGTGTATTCTTAAACAGTTAACAACTTTTGATTGAGTACTTTTTCTCCACGCAGATATAATGCTTTGATGGTCGTGCGTGTTAGTATCAGGATTGGGATTAGCCATTATCTAAAATGGCTGAAAGCATGGGCGGAAGCCCTATCTAAGAGGGCCGAAAGCTACGTTTTAAAAAAAAGAAAACAATAAAAATAAGGGCTTAGTTGGTGTTTATACTCCCATCTTCTAAGAACATTTAAGCTGAAAATTCCCAGTGGTATTGTCACTAGTAATCGCAAGTCTTCTGCTTCAGAGTCTTCAAAACGCATCTCTAGCACAGGGCATCGACCTACTTTACTAAGCCAAACTGGCAAGATCACCGCGAAATCGGATAATGTATTGATCGGATCTTCAGGTAGCATAAAGTCATCGAAGCGAGAAATCCACCCAAACAACTTAAAACGTTTGAATGATTGCTCTAACCTTGAAGTTCAAGGCTATCTGACGGGACGTTGATCATTATTTAGCTCTTTGGTTGTTAAAACTTATCAGGAACTTTTGAGCCTCGCCGGCAACTAAGAAGATTGAAACCAAAGGCAAACAGTATTATGAGCCAGCCGAAGATTGACTTGCTGACGTAAATAGGTTGCTCGCATTAAGTCGTGACTGCCAGCACATATTCTTCATGTGTGTTAAACAGAGCGAAATATAAGTATGTAATCCTTGGATAGTCAACAACTGAACAATCTTGATCTTGTCGACTGAATGCAGTGAAGTTAAGACAGGATTTAATCTTTTTATCCTGACCTCACAATGCACTCAAGGACAGTCGTACCAAAACTCTCCCCCCCCCCCTCTGTCCGATCCTGCATGTGCTCCTTTATCTTTAAAACGCCTTCTAAAACACAAGAAAAAAAAACGATGTGAAGTGAAAAATTCTTCTAAACTGTAATAGAGGTACTCCATGAACCCAATGTTGGTATTATTGACACCAAAAGGAAGGGAAGTGTTTTTTTAAATTAAATTTTGACTAGGTTTTATGACCATTGACCATTGGGATTTCCAAGCAAAAACAACAGATGCAAAACAAAAGCCTGATTGAAAAAGATGTTCGATTGCTGCTTCAAGATTTCCAAAAGCTTCCATAAAAATAAACATTCATAGTAAAAATTTGGGCTGACGTATTCAATCATATTTATACCATTGGAGCACAGAACCTGTTCGCATCTTTTGCGCTACTGTTGAGAGATTAATTAAGACAGATATTATATCGCTCAAACATTGGTGTCGATAGCACATACTGTGAAATATTGAAATCTTGATTATTTGTAGTGGTTTCGACTTGTTTATCAAACAGGATCGGGAGAATCTTGTGAAATGATTGGATTAAAATTTGAAACTTGTTGGCGTTTGAGTAAAAATATCACGTTTACTGTGGTCAACACATTAATACCTTTACTTGCTTCTACCTTACTTTCCTGACTGTTTTATCAAGAAAGCAAGACACCTATTTTTCTTTTTTATTAACATATTACCCCTGTTATGCATACTTTAACAGGCCCTTTTCATCTTTTGACCACCGTCCATGCTTTTGTGCTCTTCTGACTCGTTGTATGCGTCTAACTATCTATCTGTATGCCCCTCTCTCTACCCCCACTCTCTATGTCTGTGCACCTCTTTCTATTTCATACTCCCTAGAATTCAGCGTTAACAACTCTAACAATGTTCATCTGTTTACTGCACTTTAAAAACAAAACACAAAAAACCGTTCCAAACACCCCCAGCGCACCCTTACTGCAAATGTAACAATCAAGAAGCTTGGTGAAGAACAGGTTTTATGAAAAAAAAAAGAAATCTATGAGAAATCACTCGTCTTTTCGAAAAAGAGAACAGAGAACAGAGGGGAAGGGGGGAACAGGAAGGTTGAAAACCTTGCTAGAGAACAGTTCCTCTATGTTGGCTCTTTCTGAAGCTTGTTTCCTTTCCCCTGGCAATGCCATTATCTCGATTTCTCGACTTTGTAACATCCCCAGGTAAAGTTTGCCTTCACCTTTCTCTTTCCAGGTCTCATCCTGACCTTGAGGTATGAATGTTGAACGAAAAAAAGAAGTAGATAAAAATTGAAGAGAGAGAGAGAGAGAGAGAGAGAGAGAGAGAGAGAGAGAAGAGATAGTCAGCAGACGTAATAATACAGTTTCATAGAAACATGGATGCAAAGATAAATCCAGTTGTATATAATTAGAGGGATGAGAAGAGAATTGAAGAAGAGGGAAAAAAAGAGTGTTTAAGGAGCCGTTGTAAATGGAGAAAAGTTAAGAGCCCACAAGAGATTTGCATGCAGACTGAAACGCATTTCTTTGAAGATGTTACAAGTAGGAAATCGAATTCATAATACATAAGTGACGAGGAACAAATTTAGAAACACTATTAGTCTCCGTTTGGAAATGGAGTGCATTTGTGTTTCAAGGGGGTGGGGGCGTTATTGGCAGTTGATTACTGTTCACAGCTCGTATTATTATGTTTGATAGGTTTTTGTTTTTGTACTTAACATCACATCTGTTTTTTTACTAGCTAAGCAGCCCAGCTTTCATTGAGTCTACTAACCCAAAGCAGACTTGCTGGCACCCACCATACCGAGAATAAAATGAAATTTGAAAACAACAAAAAGCCTTCGCTCTGGCCTCGGAGAGTGAGAACAGATTCAACGACCAAGCTGGAATGGGCCAGTACAGATTATGCAAACTGAGTATATCGAAGGTATGATTTATCAGCTACACAAACGCAAGAAACAAAATCTAGACTGGGTGAAACATTTCGATCTTAAATCTAAATATTGTACACATCTGTAAGTTTCTGAACAGTCAATGGAGGTTTTGAACAGAAGGCGAGAGAACACCGTACCCTTCTTTGACATATTCCCATTCCTCTTTACCACCGCAGCCCCACGGGTGCGATTTGAGTCACAGGCGAGCTATTTGAAAACCGTGCCAACATCTAAATTTGGCTCTTCCTATTTTGGGTTGCGGTCTCGTGCCAACAATCATTGAAGGTAGATGTGGGTTGCTAGTAAGTGTTCGTGGGGCGGAAAAGGAGAAGGGTCGGACAGAAAGGTAAAAAACTCATCTTGGTTTCCCTTGAATCGCACTCCAAACATATCAATGCTCCCCTACTCCTCCTCCGAAGCCCTATCACCCTCTTTCCCCAACTCACTTTTATAGACTCTCTCTCTCTCTCACTCTCTGTCTCTCTCTCTCTGTTGATCTTCTCTTGCTTTTTTCCAGGCAAATTCTGCATCGGTTTTGGTGCAGGAAGGGATAGATTTCAGAACTGGGCTGGGATGTGATGTAACCAAGGTAAACAGGTTCTAGGGAAAATTCTAACAAGGCAACCCAGCTGAAGAAATAAGCGAGATGAGATGGAGAGACAAGTGAGGGGTAACACCGTAGGGAATGAAGGGTTGGTATTATTTAGGGTGGTTTTACACAAGATTTAGGGATCGACAGTATGGTTGCACAAGGCTTGGTTTATTAGTCAAGTGTTTGTTTCATCTGCGAGGAAGTTGAGATAAATTTTTAGAACTGAATTAAAAAAAATGGTTCCGCTGTTGCTCAGCAAGGAGCGTGCATCCTGTAGCGACTTCCTGAAACAATACTTTTGTTTTTCTTTTATGCCTACCAGAAATATCGAGTCCAACGAATATGTTACTGCGTGTGCAAGACAAGGCTGTCTTCGAGTGTGTTTCTCGTCTTCAGCGCAGCTCCTGTTTGTTTTCTTACTGATCACTGAGCCACCAAAACAGTAAGAATACCGAAGAAATAATGCCAAATATATAAGAGAAACAAGGGACAAAGCCTAGTAGCTTTACAACTGTTGAAATGGAAATTGAAGTACACGAAATAAGCCTGTTCATAAGCCAAGTTTTTAATCGAGCCATTTTTTAAATTTGTGAGCCTACTTCGAAAACCAATCTTGATTGTAAACAACATCCCAAAACATAAAACCTTTCTTATTGTCAATAGCTTAATTTATATTTAAAAAAGTGCTCAGACGATATGACTATCAGCAAAATGAGCTCCCAGAAAATGTCTGTTTTCGCCATAGGTACAACTTTTCTTTTCACTCTTTTCTTCATTTTTTTAGGTTTATCTTTCGAAGCCTAATTTATGTTGGGCGTAGACTATTTAAAAAAAATGGCAAGCTTTAAGTTGTCTTTCTACCCAAAACAACTAAGCTTGGACACGCAATGAATTACGCCCTCTATACAAAATTAGTTGCGGGGGTAACGTCAACGTGTAGGCAGTCTCGGGTTTTTCCACAACGGGCGTGGTTCAATTTATGTATGCAATGTCATTATCGTTTAAGCAGAACAATCCTTGGCCAAACTGCATTAGCCAAGCCAGCGAAGCATCATGTTTGATGACACAAGGTTCAAAAGTAAAGAACCAAGAGAATTCATTCGGCTAAGGAATTTTTAAACAAAGATGTCAAGGAATGTTTACACAGAGACGTCCAACAGGAAAAAAAAATTTTTTTTTAATAAAAATAGAATAATGTCGGCGGCTACTGATCACAGACAAGATCTCATATGGACTGTTCGGCGTTCGCTTCGATGACACTGTTAAGTTCAATTCCTCGAGACGGTTGGAATGTGATTTTCTTTTTTATCTTAGCATAATACTGAGTATGCAACTGTTAAAACTAAGTCTTTGGTAATAAAAAGAACAACAACAAAAACCACAAACAAACAAACTTTTATTTCCAACGAAATTCTATTTTTTTTAAAGTAAAGCTCATGGCTATACAATTTTTTTTAAAGCCTGACCAAATAGAATTTAACATTTCTTAATTTCAAATTCAATGTCACAGAATACCTGACATTACAATTTAAGGGCCCATAAAGCCCAAACAGGTTAAACGATTGAGAGCAATCTTTTATAGTGTTTGGGTGACACTGGTCTCCTCTGACCACTGCATCTATTAGCTCTGGTGTACGATTTAAAGAAGGAAGAGGTGCGCCTATGGCTGGTGGGATCCTGGAAAATAATAATTTAGAATAGTGATTGTCATGAGTCGAATCTGCTATTTCTATGACGGAGGACAGAGCCTTGGATTGTTGTAGATCTGCCATAGGTTTCCGACAAAGACAGTCTCTTTTGTCACCAACTGAAGAAGCCGGCTTCAATCATTTCTTGATGTCAACTTTTGTCAAAGTCTTTGATTAAACTGATTCGCACACATTCACCTGCATTCATGCATTCTATCTTACTCTCTTACCTTTTTCTTTATCTCTCCAAAGTCCGAAGTAAAAAAAAAAAAACGTGGCTGGAAAGTGTATTCCGAGCCACTAGATTTTGAGTAGGATAAGAATACAGAATGGTTTAAAAAGGATTTGAAAACTATGGGCGGTAGTTCAATGCCATGAAGGCCTCCAGGATAGTGTTGGTTCGGTGAAAGAATAAACAAAGCTCCAGTACAAAGTAAACTGTAAAAACATTTAAGGGCAAGGTACAGCGAACTGAGTAAAAAGACAGCAGGTGTGGTAAGGGCGAATTTTACCTGTCACATCGCCCATGACGACATGTTCCACTGTTGACGCAAGAGGTGCGGCTTGGCTTGTCGGGTAGGTCGTGACGCCAACATAGATTTTCTTTTTAACTTTTTATCTTCCACATTTTCTAACAAATGATGCAAAAGCAGTTGAAAGACATATCTAAAGAATGTCTAATTTCTATTATTGTTTGCATTATCTTAAACAAAACTGAAGAAAAATGCATCTTTTCAATCTTACCCTGAATTTTTAAAGTGATGAGCAATTTCACAATCTCAATTTTAACCTTTTAAGTTTTTGTTTCCATATCTACCCTCAATCATGTCTTCATATTAATCAATCTATCTATCTATCTATCTGTCTGTCTGTCTGTATGTCTATCTAACTATCTATCTGTCCATCTACCGATATATCTGTATATCCATCCATCTATTTATTCATAAAAGTACAAATAATAAAAGTGCCCAACATGTTTTTTACAAGGAAAAATTTATATGGTACTGCGGAAAATTTACTTCCAAGAAGTAAATAATATGAGTGAATTCTATTATAATCATACTGTCTGTCTCTCTGTTTGTCTGTCGGTCTACCTGTCTGTCTGTCGGTCTATCTATCTGTCTGTCAGGTCTATCTGTCTGTCTGTATGTATGCACGTGTATGTGTCTGTGTGTGTGTCTCTCTTTCTCTCTCTCTCTCTGTATACTAGTGTTAGGATACAGTTTTTGTACAAAGGAAGAGAGTGCTCAACACATGTATAGCGACATGTAGGTAAAAACCTAGATTTTTATACATACTTACATATCCATCCATCCACCCACCCATCCATCCATCTATCTATCTGACTGTCCGTCCGTTCGTCTGTCTGTCTGTCTGTCTGTCTGTCTGGCTGTCTATTTTTCTACCTATCTATCTTCATATATAATATTCAACTACCTACCTGTCTATTTGCGTATCTCTCCCTTTGTCTGCCTGGTGTACATATCTCGAGATCTTTAAGTCTGCCCACTCTTATAGCTGACATGAAATCCCCCCCTTTACACACCCTCCCCCCTCCCTCCTCTATTACAACCCTGCTTAACATCGCAAGGTTTCTATGAATTTGGTTTCGACTTCCTCGCTCCCCACTAGTCTGCTTTTTTCAAACTCCTGTGTTACTCTTAGGTTGAACATCGATCCGGGGTTACTTTATTCCACTGAGGCAAAATCAATGAAAACATAACGCACTGCTGAAAAATCCAAAAACACTCTCTGCAGACAGCGTTAAAGCTAAAACAGTTAAACACTATAGGCCCTATGCATTGCACTATGTAAAATTTGGCTGGTGCAGTTACTAATTCATCCGAGCATTACAATTTCGCATACAACGGATCGAGTTAACAGCAGCAGTGGCTCTGAATGGCTAGAGTTGCTCGTTTCTCGGACAAAACAGGCCATGGACAAAGCCTTACTAAATTGGTTAATCGATGTAATTGACTTAGGCGTGTAGCGGCATTGATTCTCGCCAGAACTAAGCAAAGCCTGAACACCGATACAAGTGGTTTGGACCGGATATGACGTATGTGCGAGCTGTGTACTTCATGGAACGATCGTTCCTCTTACATAATTACCAGATTGAGAGGAGGAAGGTATATAGGGAAGCGCTAAGATGGATGGCGAAAGAAAAAAGTCGTGAGATGGGATTCAAAGCCGATAAACAAGGTGAAGAAGTGGGAAAATGAAAAGAAAGGGGTAAAAAATATAAATAGATAAGAAGAGAGGAAAATATAGAAGCAAAGAAATTCAGAAACAAAACAAAAAAAAAAGAAGAACGAAAGAAATATAAATGTAGGTCGAAGAAAGAATTGTACAAACTGAGTAGGTAAAAATGAGAACATAGACAAGGGAAAAACATATGGCGTGGTAGAAATAGAATGGCATAAGAAAGAGAGTGTGAGACAGAGAGAGGCCACAAAATAAAATTTACTAGAGAGGCACAAGAAAAGTCACTTTACTACAAAAAGTGTCAAATGACGCTCAATGAAAGGACTTGCATTCATTTCCTCATGCGCAAAAGAATAATTGTTTCAACGCTATAAATCTAACCACAGACGATAAAAATATTAGAATCTTTTATGCTGCCGAAATGTGGCCAGGGCGCGATGAACTTTTGGCTCGGTGAATAGTTGATCTTTTTTTCCTATTTATGCCATCGGTTCCCAGTTCTCACTGAAAGCAAGCTACTGCGCTGCTAACAAGGCTGCTTCTCTCGTGCACACTGCACAAATCATACCATAGGTAGAACGCACAGTCACACACTCGCGCGCGTAACCACAATCATAATCGGCTATTTTCGTCTGCGCCTTTTCTTAGCCCGGGTTAGATCTATATTGGTTCTTGCTGCTTCCCACTTGAAAGCCAGTCGCTATTTCCAGCGACAAGGCCAAGCTAATTTTACATCTCCGATTATAAATACACCGTGTGTGCCCGCCGACCTCGGTAAATTTCATGGTCGTTCGTACTACGAGTTTATTTCAGGCGACCCAAACAAAACAGTAGTCATGGAATGTCTGCATCTTAACTAGTTAAGAGTTTTGGTTTGTGAAAACGTCATTTTCTTTCCGACTTTTTTTTATCCAGTAAACATTACGTAATTCTGTTTCCCGAAACCCTTCTTGACGCAGAAAAGAATATAATAATTTCATTCATCATATTATTAAAGTACACAATAGCGCACAAACAAACACTCCATAGAGTCTACTTATTGGTTCTATAAACAAACAATATTTCTTATCGCTGCTCTCACATTGTGGTTTATGATGACGAACTAACTTTATTTATCACATGCTCTCTAGCTCCTTTTATACAAAAAATTTTAGAAAAAAAAATTATTGGTGTACTTCAAAAGGAACACGACGACGACAACAACAGCAAAAACAACAGAAATAATAATAATAATAATAATAATAATAATAATAATAANNAATAATAATAATAATAATAATAATAATAATGATAATAATGATAATGTCAAGAATAATGGTGATGATGATAATGATAATATCAAGAATAATGATGATGATGATGATGATGATAACAACAACAGCAGCAAAGAGAATAGTAAGTGTAATAAGAGTAATCATAAAACTACTACTACTAAAAATAAAAATAACTAAAACAACAACAACAATAAAAATGATAATAATAATAGTAGTAGTAGTAGTAGTAGTAGTAGTAGTAGTAATAGTAGTGATAGTAGTAAAGAAAACAAAAAAACACAGACAAGAATAATGAAAACGATGAAGGGAAAAGCAGATTTTGAAGTGAATAGAAAATTTTACCCCATCAATTTATCATGGCATCACCAGGCGTTCTTTGCCAGACGTTTTGAGGCAAAGACAAATGACGGAAAACACAAGGAGCGATAAAGAATTAAAATAGATAGATAGATAGATAGATAAATAAATAGAGAGACATATAGATTAATAGATAGATACGGATAGACTGTAGTCTGACAGACAAAAAATACGGAGAGGGTAGCACAGGAAGTCTATTCTGTAGGACCTATGATTAATGATACCAATCTCATAAAACTAGAGTCATGCAGTATACCTGGGGGTCAGAAGACGAATTTCATTTGGTAAAGAAAAGGAGGAAAGCGGGGTAGCCGCTAACGTCTATATCGACAATTTTTATTAATTTAGATAATGTGTCTGCGATGGAGGCAATGCGATAAGACCTGACTGCCGTTAGGCGCTAGCAGCTGCTGCAAGGGTCATACTATGCTTTGACAGGTAAGAAAGAGTAAGAGAGCCCTGGCTGAGAACGTCCTGAGGCCACCACGTAACAACCAGACCAGCTCCTGTTGTCCGGCACCGAGATAAAAACACTTTATTATATTAATGAAGGCGTAACCTTCGTGTGTGTTGACCTCCACTTGATCCAGCTGTCTCGCGTTTACTGTTGAAGACGGAAGGTTCAATTTGTCTACAACAGGTATATAAAAATCGACCTTGTCTGCCGACGCCTTTCGGCCTAACTGATTTTTCCGACAACAATCATGGGCAGTGACTTATTTATTTACCACGAGAATCTTTGCTGTGGTTTTTATGCAGTGACATGAGATGACTTCAGTCGCAGATACATGAGTTTTTGAAAGGCTGAGGGTAGGCCTTGTCCATTCATATCACCACGGTGTAACACGCTGCAGGGGGCTGCTACTATGCACCGTGTGACCTGCAACTATCTGGAACTATAAAAATACCCGGTACTCATGTATTCATATTTACATTAATTATGTTCCTATCCTATTTGAATTTCATAACGGTTCAACTACGCCAAATATTTGCGCCCATCATTTCCCAAGGTCTTACAGTTACAGAGATGTAAGAAAGGTTAACTAGGCTATACTTAAACAGGTTTAAAGATGGCTACATTATAATGTTTTTCCATTACAAGATTTTATGCATGTATTTGCCTTGGTGAACTTTAAAGCATCGCACGTGAGATATAGAGAAATAAAGATAATAACTTCAGTGGTTTCATTTTTATACCATGCAATATGCTTTAAAAAAACTTTGATGGGCCCAAGCCCCAGTTTAGCTGACATCAGTTTTCACGGGAGAATCAACATCTGGAATGATAATTATGCTTTCTGAAATTTCCCATGGATAACCCTGGGTTGCCTCTGCTTGTGGTGACAATTTTACGGCTCTAAGTTTTAAGCACCACGAACAAGAAATTTAAATATTTTGAGGACATGGATACCCTTTTATAAATAATCTTTCTGAACAACAGAATGACAAGTTTTATACATAACCTCGACTAAAATTGTTCTTCTTCATTGTGTTTGAAATCAACAATCGTTAGGATAAATTTTTGTCTTGCAGCTTGTGGGGTAATACTAGGAAAGTTGACAGATTAAGATAAAGTACTTAAGAACATGGCAACAATGTTGAATAAACCTATAGTAAACTTCGATCATCTATTCTACGAACTACGAATAGTGTAGAAGAAATCTAAAATCATCCATGAATCACTGTGCCCACCCGTTTCCCCCTTAGGTAAAAATTTCAGCGCACATTGGGCGCCTTGTACACAATTTTTTGCTAAACGGGAACGCTATAAATATTTCCTTTTACCTTCTGCAATAAGACTTTTTGATTCTTAAGTCTTTCACATTATTTACCTACGTTTTAATATGACCTGTTGTAAGTTATTGATCCAGTTTTTATTTACATTCCTATGATATTTCTACAGCTTTCTTTCGGTAACATTCATGAGATACTTTATAACTATAATATATATTTTTTTTTCTATTTTAACATCTAAAAATGAACCTTTTGTAGGACATGCATCTCTAATCTACTTTTCGTACATTCATTTACGAATGAATATATATATTTTATTGTGTTATGAGAATCTAAATGCACTTTGAACACGCCGAAGTTCTTCTCTTTTAACGGATCAACAAAGAATATCTTATCTCATATTATCTTGTCTAATCTTATCCTAAGGAGAAAAAATGTAGCCTAGGTTTGGAAGGGAAACTGAGTGGACTTGAGTGAACTGGATATATGCAAAATGCATGCACCTGTTCAATGTTTTTTTAAGTATTCTGATAATAATTTGATCGCCACTAAACTAAAAATCTTAGACTTGCTTTATTGTCACTGAAAGCTTTCTCTTGGTTGTCAAAAACAAAGAGTCTACACGAAAGGACAAGTAACTATAATCACAGTAAGCATGGTTGTCAAATATCTAGAAATATGCAACAATAAATATCTACGATTTCA
This sequence comes from Elysia marginata, assembly GCA_019649035.1. Lineage (NCBI taxonomy): Eukaryota > Metazoa > Mollusca > Gastropoda > Plakobranchidae > Elysia > Elysia marginata. Next base: position 88,320 of record BMAT01008736.1, read on the forward strand.
ACGAAGATTAAGTAGAACTAAATTAGTTGGAGAAAACGCCAAACCAGCGACAATCTAGTGTTAGTAAAAAAAGGAGGGACAAGCAAGATATTCAAATAATATTGCTTTCTTCAAAAAGGTTTTAAAAAACCAACTAAAAACTTAAATCGCTTTGAGATCTAGATTGGTCGATGTTTATAGTTGTATTGCTTTAAATACAAGCATTGGTAGCTTCTCTGTAAACCGAAAGCCTACAACTATTATATTGTGCTAATGAAATTTTTAAAAAAGTAGCTTATGCCAAGGTGTGAGGCAAACGACGTGGCTTGCTGATATTAACTAAAAAGCCACCAACAACACGAACTCAATATGCTATATGAGAAGTTTTGTAATCAATAGACTTGAGGCAGATTAAAAAGTGAACACAACCACCAAATGACACAAGCGAAGCTGTTCAAAGACCCAGGCAAGACAATACATTCTAGATACTCAAATACTCGCACCAATTCTACGGAGATCGGACAGATGCTGTTCACACATAGGGTAGAGCTACGCAAAGAGAGGAAAACTAAATGTGTGTGGTGAATATGCGAAAAAGATGGATAGGTAGATAGATGGATAGATAGATATTTAGTTGACAGATAGATAGGTAGATAGGTAGAGAGGGATAAGGAGAGAGGGAGAGAGGGAGAGAGAGAGAGAGAGAGAGAGAGAGAGAGAGAGAGAGAGAGAGAGAGAGAGATGTTACTCAACTTTTTGACATCGCCTATGAGCCATAGGGATTAGAGTGCCTCAGGTGAAGTTGGCATCCGTCAGGACTTTGACGTCACCATTTCACCAGGAGTTACTGTTTTGTTTACCCTTTCTCTTTTATTTTGCTATTTCAATATAATAAAGATAGATAGTACTTTAATTATAAAAAAAGTTAAAAATGAAATTATAGACAAACAACAATATTTTTGGCGGCGCACTATTTGAGAAACGAGTCGCTGTTCTTTTTGGTTTACAAAATAAAAAAAAAAGCATTATTGAAGATCTTGTACAATCTGGAACAGAAGATACAATGCGTTTTAGTTAGCCTCCTATTATCAAGACCTTTGTTTTTGTTTAGAAAGGCTATTAAAAATCTTAATGTAGAACCCACAAAGGACAGTTAACTTGCAAGAGTCACAAAAATTATTCATGCGAAAAATGTTTTGATGGTTTTTTCATGGATAAAAAGATTCATTTAGTTGCTTTTCACACTTAAATTTTACATAAGAGAAGACTTAAAAAAGAAAAGAAAACAAACAAAAAACACTGAAGGCAATTTCTAACATCTTAACAGAAAAGACAAAAGCAAATTAGAGCCTTCGTTTCAAGCAGCCGAAACTTTATTACAAGGCTGAAAAAGGAAAAATTTTTATCTGATGTATTTTCTAAAAACTTAACTTATCTTTAAAGTCATACATGCTGTAACCTACATAATGTCTAATTGACTAAAGGAAAATTTTAAAGTTATAAGTAGGCGTATAGTTTCGATATGTGAAGAGAAAATGTTAACAGCTACATAATTAGGAAAATTTCGATAGGAAAGTGCTTTTATAAAGGAGTTCACACAATCTTACTTGTTTCGCTAAAGAAAAGTACAGCACTTTATCACCCCGAGTTTATAAGGAATAAAAGAGCGAAGCGTCGAGAGAAAAATGAGAATCAAAGTTACTGACGCATCATTAAAGTGGGACTTTGTCTTTTCTATTAATAAAATAAACCATAAGATGTTAATAAGACTTTGCATGATTGTGAGAAAAATTATTGTAACTTCATTCCTGAGTAGAGATTGTGTAAACTAGAGCTATTCTTTTAGTAATTCATTACCACTATTCAGAGTAGAGAAGATGGTACACTGTTGATAAAGACAAGACAAGTAATTGTAATTGAAGAAATAAAGAGAGGAAAAATTTCTTAAACTCGGAGACAAAAAAGCACCCATAAAACCCTTTCAGGAATTTGCATTGGCAAATCACAAGCTATCTTGCGGAATTGGTGACGATGTCATTGGAACTAAAACCAGAACGTTCAAATTTAAACTATATGTACCGCTTTTTCCTTTTACAATTTACAAAACCCTTTTTTTCTGCCACAAGATGTCAAACTAGGAGGATTCATACTGCTGGAAGGCAGAGCCAGCAGTGTCACTAATATGACGAAATCTCACCAACACATTTCTCCAATCATCTGCCGCAGAAATGTAACGTTAGTGTACAAATCATAGTCACTACTAATAGGCCTCGTTAAAGATCTCGAAATGACGTTTTTTGTTTTGAAAAGGGAATGGAAATGAAAGGTTTGGTAACAACTTAACAAACTTGATCCTCTGTGTAATTTCTCTTTGTTTTTTGGTATTTCAAGCTCTTTGTCTTTGATG
>BMAT01008736.1:90862-108095 GCA_019649035.1 Elysia marginata
CCCCCCCCCCCCCTCCGCCCAGCTATCTGTTTCTATCAGCCAGGAGGGGGTCGCCACCTTTTTCTTTCGTTCACGTCACTTCTTACTGACAAAACTAGTTTCACAGTCAACGTTCTGTATATTTTTTATATAACGTTACATGTAATTTACTCTTCTCTGTCTCACTCGTTTTCTCTCACTCTCTCGATCTCCATTCCCGAAGTCTTGTCGGACCTTATGACTTTACCCTCATTTCTACTTCATCCTGATATTCTAACCGATGCCACCTTTTTTCTTTGCTTCACCATCTGAGGTATATATGCCTACTCTTACAGAAACCTCTTCTAACTCACCTAAAGTGATTTTCTTAACATCCTCAGCGAATACCTGGGCGCAGCGAGATAAGCAGGTACACGTAATAGGCGATAAGTCCGCAAGCACTCACGACCGAGAAAGAGAGAGGTAGAGAGAGAGAAAGATAGATAGATAGAGAGAAATATAAATAAAGATAGAGAGAGACGGAGTGAGGCAGAGAGGGAGAGGAAGACTGACAGAGCTTCACTTAAAAGCTGTATGCAAAAGTAAACTGAAAATTGGAGAGAGAGAGATAGATAGAGAGAGAGAGAGAGAGAGAGAGAGAGAGAGAGACAGACAGACAGACAGACAGACAGAGAGAAAGGTAAATAAAGAGAGAGAGAAGAAAACTGACAGAGCATCACTTAAAAGCTGTATGCAAAAGTAATCTGAAAATTGGAGAGAGAGAGAGAAAAATAAAGAGAGAGAGAAAGTGAAACAGAGAGGGAGAAGAAGACTGATAGAGCATCACTTAAAAGCTGTATGCAAAAGTAAACTGAAAATTGGAGAGAGAGATAGAAAGAGAGAGAGAGAGAGAGAGAGAGAGAGAGAGAGAGAGAGAGAGAGAGGGAGGGATGCAACAATCCTTGCCAGAGTCAAAACAAGAATAGCGCTTTATTTTTCACACCTTCCCACACACTTCTAACTAAACACATAGGCTCACTCCTCCTCCTCCCCCCCTCCCTATCACCTGCCCTCATCTGTCTGCACACACATTTTCTTCTCAAGTGAAATAATCTCTATTTTCGGTTTCCAAGCCTCTCTGAAGCGAGCAGCAGTCTGGGGATATTACAAGAGTCAGTTTCTCCGTTATTATGCGGGGGTGGCTTTTCCTCCCCAATCAGTTCTAATTACATTAATGAAGGCGCCAGCAGTTATTAGATGAGAACTGTGAACAGCAGCACTACGAGGAAGCAAGAGCTTAAAAACAAAAACTAAAACAAAACAAGAAGCTTGAGTTTTGTGCTAAGATCGAGCTCTAAAACAAGACGCCTCTGTCTTATGTGACCAAGAAGCACTTTGATGAGTTGATTCAACCTATCAAAGTCAATGAAAAAAGTTTTCAAGGGTGTTTGCGGAAAGAAAAAAAACCCACTTAATTTTAAGCAGAGGAAATAAGAATGGTTATGAGGAAAATATTCCGGCAGAGAATCGAAAATGAAATCTTTGGCATGGAATTTTCACATTCGGTGTCGTTAGCCAGTGAAACTGCAAACACCGCTTTTGATAAACTGTATGTGAGTAACATACTGAATTTAAAAACATTAAAGAGTTTAACATAAAAAAAAATTCCTAAAGGTGTAAAGTCCTGTTTGAGATTAAAACAAAAAAAAAAGCTTTTTTTGTCCGCGATATTACTTTGTATCAAAGAATAACAGATGGTTTTTAACTGCGCTTTGTGCATGTATGTTTTTATGTGTCAATTTTCTGCACACTCACTATCCCCAATGCGGCTTGAACACAAAAAGAAAATCACCAAAAGGCTTATAAGTGGTTGGACGATTATGGCAGATAAGACTACTTCAATTGAGCGGAGGTATGATCAGAAAATGTCCTGTCCTGTTTGCAATACAACCTCCTTCTCCCCCCTCTCCCTCCACCCACCCTCACTCACTTTAAGTCTCTGTCTAGCATATCTCACTCACCTCTATGATATCTTTATTGGTGCGGCTCTCATGAGGCTCGTTATACTCTGTGTATTTGAGGAGGACTTTGTCCATGTCGGTGCTGGCGTACTGGAACAGTTTGTTGGAGGAGTTAAAGATGATCAGAGCAATCTCGCAATCACACAGGACGCTCAGCTCGTACGCCTTCTTCATCAAGCCAAACTTTCGCTTGGTGAAGGTCACCTGCAGGAAGTCAGAACATATACTTTTCATTGAGTTATATAGTTGATTCTGGAACATGGAAAAGGGAACAGGAAGCGGACTTCAGAAGAACTGGAAAGTCATGAAATCAAGTTAAGAAGGCCCAGTACAGGTAACGGTAGAGAATTCTGGTTTGTAGCCCGTACTCGGACACACGATGACGACCGCAGTGATGGGGATGGCAGTGCTTAATAAATAATTTTTCTCGATTCCGTTCATAACTTGTAAATATTGCGTTGCAGAGGACACAGAACACCCAAATGGTCACGGACTTAAGCATTGATTATCGATCGCTAAGGTCACCTAATAATATAAAAGGTCATTAAGCTTTGCGATAACTTTATAAATTAATAGATTCTTTGAATTGATACGGTATCCACATGGTGTGCATCATCAATAGAGAGGCGAAAAGTGGTTCGCAACGTGGATAACCATTTGATTTTTTTTTATAAGTATTTTGTTTAAAAAAGTCAACCAAAAGAGTTTTAGGATGTTGTGCCTTGTTATACATGTATTGCGGTAACCCATAGATACCATGAGAAGTAAGTTATTCTGTAATCGGTGTAAGTCTCTCCCACCAACAGAAAGGCAGTCACCATCGGTTCAAAGCTGTCTTATGAACCATGAGGTTTATGAAGGAAGTCGCTTAATATGACACATGCTTGAGATTTAGAACCAGTGACTTTTACGTATACCTTTCATTTTATGTTCGTCACTAAATGAGCAAACTTTCCCTGTCAGTGATTATAACCCAAAAGATTTTAGAAAACTTCAGCTAAATATAGAAAACAACGGATTTTATCTCTAGAGAGGTAAATTAACGTGATTGCAATAGTAATAATCAATTAAATAATATTTCCCACATAGCTTTCACCAAGACCCATTACAATTTTTCTCAAAAGTACCAAAACATTTTCCGAGCTTTTATCTCTTACCTAGTAGGCCCACTATGGTAATGATTAGGCCCACTGAGTTAATAATTAGGCCTATCAAGTTACTTATTATTTTTTGGCAATACTTCACACAATGCTAGTTTTATCTTGTCATCTTTCACCTTGAAATTTAAACGGCTTGAGGTTTTTTTTCGGGTCAGTCCAGATTAAATAAACGGAACCTTTGCTTTCATGAATTTTAGTGCAAGGCAAGAACAAGAGGGCAAAATGTTAACAAATTTTATTGCGATACAAAAAAGGAAAGAGAGAGAGAAGGAGAAGAAGAAGAAGAGAAAGAGGAAGACGAGAAAGAAGAAAAAGAGGAAGAAGAAGATGAAGAAGAAATTTGGAAAAAAAGGAAAAGATAGTACCAACGTAGGCAAAGGAATGGTAACGTTAAGTCTGTTAAACCGAACATAGACGTTTTTTTTTCATTCAATATCCTAAAATTCGCCGATCTCTTACATGTTCCTTGATTGCTTCAATAAAAAACACAAATATGTGCTGCATTTTCGGTTCGTTCTTGAAAATAATGAAGAAAAATAATAGAAGCTGATGATCTTCAGATGGAGAGGAGAATGTTTCTCTGTAGTGTTAGCCTATCTTGATCACCTTTTAGCATTGCTTTTAATTCATATAAGCTACAGATGCGTTTGACTACAGACTTAATGTATGATTGCAGAGGAACGGTTTAAATCACTTTGATTTATTCTTCCTGAGAGTGAAGTTCTCTAAAAATAAACGTATCATGTTTATTGTTGTTGTTTTTAATATCACCATTATTTTTCTCATTATCATTACCATTCATGTTGTGTCATTGTTTTCACAAAATGTTTGGACCTCAAATGCTGCACACGCGTAGCTAACAATACAAAAGCAAAAAAAGTGCTAAGATTGTTATGAATTAAAAGAATGAATTGAAAAATGCGCAAACTAGAGCAAAGAAAAAAAAAAACATGAAAAGACACCCAGCATTGTTGATACATTTGTACCAAAGATTACCCCCTCTTCACACTCCTCTTGAGTGCTTGTGCATCAATCTATTGTTGAAATCTCCCCGGGACCTTTATCGAGAGCTCAGCCAAACAAAGCGCAGATAAATCTTTTATATTTGATCATACTTCGAGACAAATACGCATTTTTCGTCAAATACTAAAAAAACAAAAAACAAAAAAACAAAAACCAACAAACCTTGTCTGATCGCATCGACAAAAGCCTCGACTACTTTTTCAGATGGAAATCTAAGTGAGCAGCGCATGATACGAGAGTTTTCACCAGTACCGCACTAGGGAGGCGTTGCTTATCGCTATGGACTTAATAACTACACACGGGTCTTGCGACATCACAACAATTTATAGATCAGGGAACAGTAAAGAAAAAATTCACTTAAGGCAAGCACGCGAAAACTATCTCTCGCCAATTTATTTCTTTTTATGCAAAGCACTTCGAGAAATACAATTAGGAGAGTGGTTTATAATGGCCTGGAACGTCACAAAAACCGGGAAGTATTCTTGTTTTCTGGCTTAGTCCTCTTAGAAATGAATCCTTATGAGCTCATTCACACGAGGAAGAACAGATCAAATTTAGGCAAACTGCGGGTATTTTTTTTATTTTGTCTCTTCTTCAATACTCTGTAGCAAGCCGCATGCCACTTTTGTAATAAAGTCATATCTAAAAAAAAACATACATAAAATGAGGCAAAATACTTTTAATGAAGATTGCCCACATTAGAGGCGTGCAACTTTTCTCAATATTTTATAATTTTCATCTCCCATGAATTAAGAATTTTCAAAACGTCTCCGAAACAGAATTAATTTAAGGAAAAAGAAAAGGAAAATTGAGAGAGAGAGAGAGAGAGAGAGAGAGAGAGAGAGAGAGAGGAGTGCTCAGGAAACTCGTTCCCAAAACTGAAAATTGCTGTTTTGATAGCCAGTTGATGCAAACTCTTCAGCATTTCAAACACGCACTTTCGACCAACATAACTAATGATGAACATCATCGTTTTTGGATAAAGATTTCAAGGAAAATAATGTTCGGTGCGTGTAACTGACCCTTTCTAGTGAATGACACATAGAAAAGATTATAATGATGAGCTTGTTAGATTGGTTTGCTCCTTCAAATTTCACAACCGCGCTCGATGTTTTTGACGGACACCTGCAACAAAGAGTCTCTTTTATCTGTTTTTTCTGGGGTTCAATTCCACACCATTAAAGGACTCGGTAAATATTTTTCACCTAACTTTTTTCCTTTCAAAACTATCTGAAAAAAATCGGAGTGTGAGTTTTGAGTAGACCAGTTTATTTTGACTGTTCTGTTCTACTTTTCAACATTTGTTGAAAATTAAAGAAAAAACAACGATTTAAACAGGTCTATAATTGTGCATGTAGAAAATACACCCACGTTCTCGCATTAATTTTTTATCTCTACAGCAGTATGCAAAATGTATTTACATTATATTATCCTATAGGTTATACTGCCAATAGCTTACCTGTCTGTTTCTTTCATCTCCGATACGGGAGATCTGTATTTTTTTGCGTCCCATGGTCTTGGTGCTGTTGTTGGTCTTAGCGCCCTCCAACGTGATTGGTTAAGTGGGGCGACAGCTTGCTACCAAAGGGTGGAGAGATCAGGCTGCGCCCGGGGCTGGAGTAAGCTGTGGTGTTGCTTCTACACGATCTGAACAAATAAAACAGTTGGAAGAGATTGAGGATGAAGGCACAATCTAATACTATTACAATAATTATGACAAACAAAAAATAAAAGTTCTTTGGACTTGTTTGATGTCTTGAGAAATAAGCATGTACAAAAGAATTGACCTAATTGTGTACTTTCGAACGACAGTTCAGGCAACGGGTTGCCCAGGGTTGTTTGCTTCTCTTGACCTTAGTGAACTGCCCAGTTGAGAGTCAACGATTATAATATTGTATGAGTGCAGTATGCAGTTGTTTTTTTTTCCCACATAATTAAGAAGTTGCTGGGTTTTGAAGGTGGCAGTGTTACAGTTTTTTTTAAACTATGACTGTAACCATACTAAGACAGAGACTTGCGCAATTCCCACCTTAAACTGTACGCAATTCCAACCTAGAACTGTGCGCAATTTCAACGTATAACAGCATACAATTTTTTTATGATCACGCGCAATTAATTAGCTGCAAAAATCGCTTTTCATACATAGAGTAGGCCCGAACAAACGCACGCACACAGTAGAAGTCATTCCTTTTATTTTAAGCACCTTTTAATACCACAACTTTATACATTGAAAAAGCATACGCACAACATCTTGTTCATTTTTTTTAACATTTTTAAAAAAATTACTTACGAGATCACATTTTTTTACCCCTGACCTACATAACTGTTGTCTGCTCCGAAATTAACTATCTATGAGAAACAGACCGATGATAAAAAAACAACCAAACCTATCTGGTACAAAAAAAAAACAACTTAAAACTCGTTTCGCATTTCAAACTCGTTACACAGAAAGTTTATGCAAGAAGTACAACTTCAGATTAAAGTGATTCGGTGTTTTCTTTTTAAAGTTTCGTTCTGCATCTTATCAGGAATACAGAGCCAAGAAGTCTGCCAATTGCATGATCCCACGGCTTAAAAAATTAATTCCAAGCGACACAATTTTTAAAAAAACCAGCAACGTTCCCTAAGCTTGCATCCGCAGCCATATCGCAATAGTTAAGCCCAGTCCAGGACCAACCTAAACCTTCATCAGTATGGATAGAAGTGACTTCATCAAGGCGGTGAAACATCGAAAACCACAGACGTCATATGCATGACAATGTCAGCGACAAAAGTATGAAGGCAAGAAAAACAATGGTCCAATATTTTTGTCACATCTTGCAATTTTTTAAACTCCGTCATAGCCTGTCAAAAGGAAGTTACTCATTAATTCTCACATGAAGTCAGCCAGAAAACCCCCCAAACACCTCTCTTAATTTATTTTTCAAATAAAGTTAAGAGCAAAATGTATGGCCAGGTACCACATGAAGCCTTCACCAACAAGATGTTGTAGCAATATCTCAGATCAACCTACTTTACATTTATACTGTTTATGAAGTTTAGGGTTATCATATTTAGGGACAAGGCCTACAGTAAAAAAAGAACATAATACCAAACAAGGGAAACTGAATAATGAGAAAATGTTTCTCATTGCCTTCCTAAATTTTGAAGTTATAGTTATTCCTTAATTACTTTTCATTTACAAAAAAGGCCCTCTGGGTCTTTTCAGCCTGAAATAATCAATATTGAAATCATTTTAAAAAGTCGACATTGAGTTCATTAAACGGAGAGTAAAGTGTGTGGCTTCAAACAACGCATTGACCACAACAGCGGTAAATGAATGTTTCAAGCAAGTTGGAGTATATCATCATTTTCAAGATGATGACAAGCTGGCTGCCTGCTGAAAAGGGTTGATGGACATAAAAAACCCGCATCTTTCTTTTTATGTCTTATTGCTGAAGTAAGGAGTTGCCAAAGAGGGTCCCACTAGCCGTAGATTTCCGTACGACAGTTTTGTTTGTATCTCACAATTAAAAGAGTTTGCATGTGGCACCATGGGAATGAAATTCTGTAAGCACCCAGCTATATTATTTCGAAACAAGAAGCAACATATTCATTAAAATTTCAAGTTTCAGTTTCCTCTTATAATCGAGAAGATTAGTGTAAACAGATAGCCAGAGTTCTAGAAGATCAAGAGATCTTTATGTTTTTTTTTAGGTTAATATCATCCTAACTTAGTTTGATGCCCTTTTTAATTTGTTCATTTCACACCCAGATCTTCGGGTGACGCCAATTCACAGCGTGTTTTATGCGTCTTCACGCAGTTCTGCCGCCAGCATATCCCACTGTTTACCTGTGGTGCTGTACCATTGGGAATTAAAATCAACCACCGGTCCTGACATTCTGGGGATGTACAAGCGTCTAAATTATTTTCTGGGTATATTTAATTTATCTTCCTTTCGTATATCTCTACTCTTTAAGTCTGTTTGTCTCTATCAGCCTTTGTATTTGATTGCCTTTTATGAAAGCATACATACGCATTTCAATCCTTCCACGTCTTGCTTCCGAATTTGAAATTTGAGACTAGCGTATCTAAACTAAAAACGGCATTGACTTTACATTCTGCTTGCTTAGAACATGGTTAATCTACCAAAGACAGAGACATTATACACGTGAAACATGAATAGAAAGAGAAAGTTAGACGAAGAGGAACTAAATAACATTTTCATTGCCTAAAGGTACTTATCAAGTAGGTCTCCAGTTAGCTAGTTAATCAGATAGATATATACTTTGGTAAAATTGTAATTGATATGCTCATTGACTTAATTTAATGTGCTGCATCTGCCAAAATGATGATAATATTGCCAAAAAACTTAATGTTCATATTAGCCAGATTATAAGGTAGACAACATTATTATTTCATTTTCTTGACGGCATCCGCTCAGATCATTCATAAAATATGTATTTTTTAAAATTAAAATTATTAATCATTACTATTAAAAAACTTACGGCATTCTGATCCACTTTTTACCTTTTAGTTTTTAATCTCTAACATCGGATTCGTTTCAAACGTTGTTCATGCCAAACAGGCCATGGGAATACGTTTCTAACCACAAGCAGGCAAGGATTTTTTCGATGAGACCCCCCCCCCCCCTCCCCCTCTCTCTCTCTCTCTCTATGAATTCTTTAACATATTTCACCCCGTGAGTTTCCTCTTTCAGGTAGGCATCACTGCTAGAGCATCACTGGTGTAGATTAATGTGATGTATTTTTTGTATTTCCTTTAAATTTTAAAATGCTTTGTCATTGAGTTAACAACGCAGGAGCTTGACTTTGATACAGCATCATGAAATGCGTTTCGGCCAGTGTCCTGACAAATAGCTTTGTTTAGCTCAGCTTAAGGCTATGATGGAAAAAGCTAAAAATCTATCACGTTTGGGACTGAAAGGAAAGAGATGAGGTGGGGCTCAGAGGGAAGCGACGCGCTCACGCAAATACACGTCTTAAAATGGGCACTGGTTACATTGGCTAACGAAGAGCTATTAGACTTTGAAACAGGAAAAACAAATAAAACAAAATTATATTTAGCATTGAATGGTATTGAGTTCCAAAACAAAGGAACGTTTTTTAATCTTTGTTTCATTTTTGAAACCATTGTGACAGGCTGATCTAAAAAGTCGTGACGCTGGGAGTTCAACAGTTTATTCCTCTACACTGTGCTTTTAATATATCATAGTTTTTAAAACATTATTATAAAAAGTGAGAATTGAAAACTTAGGTGAAGCTGAAGTCGAAGTTAACCGCAATCATAACAACGAGAACAGTAAAACACCAGACAAAGTGAGAGATAAATTAATGTTACTATCTAAGGGACCGTGGTATTAGTTCTAGAGTGTGTATTTATGATGGAGCATACACCACTTTCACATGCAGCTCTGAATTATAGAATAAAATAGAGAGAGAGTGTGTTCATTTATACAATGGATTAAAATTTGAAAGAGCCGCAACAAAGCTAAACGTTTCGCGGTTATAAGTCATAAGCAAGAAACAATAACCGCAAGCGGCAATTATAGAGCCGAATGAACAAAGCATATTCTCGACAAACCACAAACACACATGTCTTGTCAAAGCGACAACAGTTTTTTTTTAATCCTAAAAAAGGAAACAATTAGATTTCAATTTTCACAAAATCTCAACAATCGAAAACTTGAAAAGTAACGACAAACAAAAAAACAAACGCATCGAGATATATAAAAAGAACGGCAAATAAAACATGGAAATCTCGGAAGCTTAAGGGGAGCCGTGCCTGGGCTGTGCAGATCAGCCACACAAAAGGAGATGACAAGAGCAGTAGTAAGTCGGCCAAGACAAAAGCGGGCAGTGCGTGGAAACCTCCATCCATCTGGGTCTATCAAGTTATCCTCATTACCGAGAGCTGGTCCAAGTCCACCACGTCACTGTCCATTGATTTTGTCGCGAGGAGAAGCCTCTTAGAAGCTAGCTAGCCAGCCTCGGGGGGTGATGGGGAGGGTGAGCAAAATCTTCTAAAGCCAGTCTGGAACAACTGGTCAGATTACAGGCGAGTAGAAGATGGAGATTAAATGGAAAACGGTATGTCACTATGTGGAGGCAGAGGATAGAGACGCAGAGAGAGAGAGCGAGAGAGTAGTGAGGCAGATAGATAGAGAGAGGGAGAGAGGAACAGACAGAAAAACAGACAGACATAAAGCTAAAGAGACGGAAACAAAATGATTAAGACACACACATACAAGATAGGTCTATATAAATGGTGAGAAAGATAAATTCAATGAGAATTCGTGTAAGCATCCCTGTGGGGTTTAAGGGAATCGAAAAACAAATCAGTGAGCGATGCAAAGGAGGGTGTGGGAGAGATAAAGCGAAAAGTAGGCAGCCAGAGTAAAGACAAACACACAATGTTACTACAAGTCTTAATATGGTGAGAGAAATAAAGTGAGTTAGCGAGGCAATATGGAAAAACGTATAGCACGAGAGGACATGCTGCAAGCAATGTTCTTGTGTAAGAGATCGTTCGACTTAGGGTGAGGAAATGAGATATGATAGACAAATAGACAATCAGTAAAAAAGACGAACAATGGAAAGAGATGCGCCAGACGGGCGTATGGACTTGTGAATCGATCGAGTTTAGATGGCTAGGCGCATTAAAGAAAGGGAGGTAGAAAGATAGATGGACGAAAGGTATATACAGCGATATATATAAACTCGCACCGACCCAGTTTTACTAAAGAAAGGCATTTCTTATAATGTGAAATTAGCAGCTTACCATAACATTATTGTGTATGACATTGGGCTTTGTTTATTTCCAATTATATTTCTTAATAACTGCACACCGCTGTTTTTTTTTTTTTTTTGTACAATAATTTCTGTCACAACTCAATTTAATCTAACTTAGCTCTATTTGTTCTAAAATATTTTTCATATAGTGGAATTTTTTTACTACAGATGAAAAATCCTAACAGGACCATAACAACAACAACAACAACAACAACAACAAAAGTAACAATGACAGCAACGACAACAATAGTAACAATAATCAAAATCATGAAAATAATTACAATAAAACAAAATTAATGTATTATTATGACGATGACGACAACGTCCAACGAACAATGAGTGGATCCAACTCGGCGTATAAACATAAAATAATGTAGCCTGCAGCGGCAATCTCGTGGAAGCATTGACAAAACAACACGGTAGTCAGGTGAAGCGGTCTGGTGGAACGACGCGCAATCATAATTATAAATACCTGGAGCTCTGCTTCCAGACATGGTGGTCATCCATGTTATTGTTCTTGTTGTGCTACAGCTGATCTAAACAAAGGCTAGCCATTTAGCATGGGGAGAAATTATGGGGTTCCTATTGAGATAAAGACTTTGATTTAGATAATGCTTTCCACGACAACAATGAACCTGGGGGGGAGACCAACATGTGTATAGCCAATTAAGTATCAGAAGAATTCCACTGCTCCGAGGTATACCAAATATAGTATATCTGCTATTTTGAAAGATACTTGATACATGTAATTACTTTATTATAATTGTTTCAAGTTAAACGATCTACAAACATATAAATGAATATAGGGAGTTGCGCTTCACAAAATGCATTCTTCTAATATTCCCGTACCATTCAATTCAAACTTTACCCCAAATCGAGCTGAATTCAATAGAAATGTAAGGTTAACCCTCGCACGTTGAGTTTAATCAATGATATTTTAGAAATCAATCCAGTACTCGTATTTTTTTTACATGCAAGTCTATACAAAGTGTGGCAATTTACAGATCCGTACGTGGGCGACAAAACTATGGCCTAGGAAGAGACGCATACCCAAGGTAAGCTAGCGGAAATATGAATAAGCTTGCTCAGTTTCAAGCAAAAAAGCCACATTTTTATATTTTAAATCTTTTCATCGCAAAACCGATGAGTGTTTTCGTTGAAGACGATCTAAAAAATCAAACGGAGCGAAAATTACAATTTTGACCAGAACGACCTAACATGACAGTTTGGAGTCCTGAGAGGTCAAATTTGATCAAATATGACCGGAAATGGTCCAGTAACTCAACTGCAGATTTCAGTGTATTAATATTTTCATCTACTTGGGGTTAACCTTTCTTGCCTCCAAAGACTGCAGTGACTAATGATTAGCATGAAGCTAAGGCTTGCGAACACGACAAGCTTTAAAATGCTTCTCTTAGGCTTTGTCTCTTCTGGACACCCAGGACAATTTTAAATACGCGAAACAATGATATGCTTGAAATAACGTGGGAATTATTCGCAATCACACCTGCGTTTTATTTGATTGATCGGTTAGAAAGGTATAATCAGATTTGGACATTTGCTCCGAATTAAAAAAGAACAAACAAATCAGGATTCACTACAATATTTGTGAAAAACAACAAACTTTTACTTAATATGGCAATTCAAATAATACCAATATGAACAAATCGAAGACGAAGAGAAAAAAGAACAACAACAACAATAACAATAATACTGATAATGATAACAATAAGCATAATAATAATAATAGTAGTAATAATAATAATAATAACAATAATAATAATAATAATAACGATAATAATAGTGAATGTACTAGTAGTAGTAGTAGTAGTAGTAGTAGTAGTAGTAGTAGTAGTAGTAGTAGTAGTAGTAGTAGTAGTAGTAATAAAAATATTAATAATAACAATGGTGATGGTGATGGTGGTGGTGATGATGATGATGATGATGATAATGATGATGATGATGATGATGATGATGATGATGATGATGATGATGATGATGATGATGATGATGATGATAAGAGTACTGAGATGAATAACTATATTATTCATAATAATGGCAACCTTAATTACAAAAATAATTACGCTAAAATCTATGATAACTATATCAATAATGAAAACCCCAATCAACTAAAGATAGAAATCGTTGATCACATTTAACATTACATGATGGAGGGAAAAAAACTCGAATTAAAGCATATCAAAACGGACTTTTAACTCGATGATAATCTCATTGTTGAACTAGGATTGATTCGGAGACATAGAAAATTGATAACCCAAATATTTCGCCCTAGCTTAACTTCTAATCTGTCATCGGCACAGTTTGAATTGTTTTAATCTTGAAAAGCATTATGATAACGAATGATACTAGTCATTAAAAAGGTTGATAACTAAAAAAATCTGTGGTCTTGGAGGGCGTACCTTTCGCTTTCGAAAGGCACTGTGAGATAGCAAGCAATCCCAGTTGTATTCTTTGTTTTCTCTAGCTTTGGCATACTACCATAAAAACAGAAGAAATTTACAGTGCGTGATTTGTCAACACTATCAAGTTAGTTTAAGAAATCTCGCTATGCCAAACTTAATACTTTGTACGCACTTCTATTTCAACCACAATGACAAAAATAGTAGTTAAAAAAGCAAAACAATGCAAAATAATTGTTTATCACAAAGAATCAATTATATAAAAAAAATTGTGTTTTTGTGGGCCACATTACCTTTCGAAGAGACATCGCATCCAAACTTCTCGTACATTATCTCGAGCTATATATTGCTTATTGCTGCAGTATTATCATAGGGCATAAACCAGTGCAAATCAGCAGGACAACAGATTAAAGAACTAACTGCACAATGTAACCCACTCTGTGTCATTTTCAAGTTGTAACTTTGGTTCAAACATGGCCTCGAAATCGATAAAAACCACAACCTTGACATGCATGTGAACTAGTATGACCTTTTTTCTCTGCATTTGAAGAAGTGGATAAAACAAATCAACAAATAAACATTTTCCAAAGCTGAGGTTTGTCAACTTGATTAAAGTTACACGCTGATAAACATTGTCATTATTATTTTATGCAATTGATTATTGTTAATATCCTTATAATACCATCGTTATTGTCATCATTCCCTTTCTCAAAATTATTAGTAATATCATAATTATATTTTTGCTCTTATTATCATTACTATTATAGTTATTGTTGCTGTTGTTGTCGTTATGCTATCTTATCTTTGTTCCTTTTATTAGTACATGTATTTTGCTCTGACGCCTACACTGAAGAGTAAAGTCCAGCATTTAAAAAGACCGAAGAGAATTTGGGAACTGCCGATAAAGAAGACCGGCGTTTAAACAATGTATAGTTTTGAGGAAATACCGGTCTAAGAACTAAATGCTCAAAAAGTTTTCGTTTATAAACATTAAAATTTTCAACCTAATATAAGTAAATGCTGTAATTATCTTTCTGTTGCTTCGTAAAATTCAACGCTAACAATAAAGAAAAGAAAAAAATTGTTCATCAAATACTGCAGTAGGAAGCCAGGCCTCGGGAGAGGAGAAAGTGACAGTTGAGGTTGTTTTACCATCAATTATTTTTCACACAAACTAAGGAATCAAAGGCTTTCCTTCGGTAGCAACCACCGCAGTTCTGGCGTTTCGTTTGAACAAGTCAATGTCGCAATACTCCCTTCTATTCTCAGACAGAGCAGGTGGTTGAATTACTGTATGTGAAAAAGAGAATCACAAACATGTAGTGAAATTGTAGTAGAAACTCATCGAAATAAGATGGGGTATAAGTATAGGTGTACCGCTAACAGGGAAAAAAGGGAGGGGCGGGGGTCCTTTAGCTACCCCACAGAACTTATACACAATACAGTCTAGGACAATAACTCATGACGTAAGCGGCAGCTGCTACATCTTCGCATGAAAACTGGAAAAAAATATCAACAGCTTTAGATATTCTAGGCCCTCAGGTGTTGGACCGATTTCATTTATTTCCTGCTCATAGTACTTTTAAGAATTGTTTTTCTTAATATTTTTCACATTTCTTCTTTTTATTCCCCCCCCCTCCCGTTTCCTATAGTTCATTCATATATCTTTTGTTTTGCAAAATTTCTTCGATATATACTAATAACCCTGTATTTAGTGGTCAATATAAAAATGGGCTGAAGTAACACAATATTCTATTCATTATTGCCATTGATTTAAAAAATTTAACTTTTTTTTTATTGTTTTTCGTGTTTTTAGTTTGATATCAGTTTTTTTCTTCATCATTCTCTTCTACCTTGTCAGTTCCCATTTCCCTTTTTACACCTTATATGTAATAATTTTGGTTGGATTGTAGCCTTCATTTAACCTTACAACAATAATAACAAGCTTCCTGGGAACCTGCCTTCACAAGCCTTCCATTATTTTTTTTTCTGCTGCGCTCCTTTGCTGCCAAATATTTAAATCAAACGCATTTTTCTAGCCAACAAAGCATCCATTAATTGAGAGCATCCAACACCTTTCTTGGAAAAATAACTAGTCTTAAGAGTGTCCTCGTTTTTTTCCCACCTGAATCTTCGCCGGATCTTGTTTTAGAGAAACGCAGTTTCTAATCCGAAATATGGCGAAGAGATTTTTCTTTAAAACATTATGAAAGAGTAAAGGTACAAGAGTGTCACAAGATAGCCTCACGAAGATGAAAAACAACACAAAACATTAAATTCCTTTAGTTTAAGAGAGCGGAAAGAAAAGACACAGATGACAAAAAAAAAAAAGAAGAAGCAAGTAGAGCGGGAACAAAATAAACCTCAGACAAGCCCGCCAGACGGACGGAAGGAGAACGGAAAAGGTGAAGAAAAAGACAATGGTATAAGGAGAGAACTTTCATGAGACATTAGAAGTGGAGAGGCCTGGGCTGGAGCTTGGGCTGATGATGTCGAGATCGGCGTGGGCCGGCTGGAGAGTGAGGACTTCGGGGACCCACCAGGCAGGGCACACAGGAAGCAGGCCTAGTGCAAATCGATCCCGCAGAATGTGGGTCAGTGTGAGGGGGCTGCGGCCGAAATGCCCTAGTGCCGCCCAGAACTGTGTCGCACTCTCCGAAATACAGTCATGTATATACATCTAGATTATTAACAAATGTTGCCAAAGTTAAAATTGCCCTCGCCTGTGGGCAGCTGCTGGATGTGGGTAGCCAATGGTGCTAAGTGGTATCAGCAAGTACAGCCTCCGAGGATTCCGTGTGTGTGTTTCAGTTAGGTCATAAAAAACCCCAACAAAATGAAAGGTTTTGTTTTGTAACTATATGGGGTTCAAGAATGGGGTACGATTCCACAAAAGATAATTCAACACATGTCCTGTGCGTTTCCATTTAAAGAAACATTCACGTACAAAAATAGAGGTAGCTGGCGCCGAAAAAAAAATAGCGACATATCTTAAAACCGTTTAAAACCTAGCTTGCCTTTAATTATTTAAAAAGAGGATGGGGCCGGGAAAACACTGAAAGGAATAAACGTCTGATGATGTAAAAATGATGTGAATATCAAGAATGTCAATGTCTATAGTTGCTATTACGACGCCATCGATTTTCCAGATTAAAGGAATGATAATTTTCCAGATGACAATGACATTATTGAATGCAACTGATGGGATGTGTCCGTGTCAAAGGATATTATATTTAAGCGGCCAAATTGATACAAAATACCATATTCAAAAGACGATGTTACATATATTATAGTGTAAATATGGTAATGGAGATTATGGTATCATGAATCGTCCATTACGATAAGTGCTTTGCTATCCGGAAGAGTAGCATGCCATGCGTGAAATATCAGGATAAAAATCCATGTGAGCTCTTGTTTTCAATGCCATGTTGGTTTCGATTTTTCTGAACAACAGATCGCTGCCATTTTCCCGACTTCAATGTCCAAACTTTTTATCTTCTGATGCTATCAACTGATCTCTTACAATGCCAACAAAGTAGTATTATTTATCATTTATTTTGATTACATTTTTTCCTCCACGTAAACCATAGCAGCATGCAATCAATACTATAGCCCTGTCGTAAAAGATCACCATACACAATTATGGGTATTGTGTTTCCAGCAAATAATGGTCTGACGTTTTTTAAGAAAATCAATACATGACAAGAGGGCCGTGTGATATGTGCAGGGGTTGGTGGAGGCTCTTTGGACTATGCTTACTATATGTGCGGGGGTTGGTGGAGACACTTTGAACTATGCTTACTATATGTGCGGGGGTTGGTGGAGGCACTTTGAACTATGCTTACTTTATGTGCGGGGG
>BMAT01008736.1:171765-187046 GCA_019649035.1 Elysia marginata
AAGAAGAAGAAGAAGAAGAAGAGCTGCTGCCGCAACAATAGTAACAGAGGCAGTTGTACATTTCCATATAGATTGACATATCAATGCAAAATTGTATTATTCTTTATACTTCAACTTTTGTTTTATTCAGAGCAACCACTAAAAGCTCTTATAGACGGAAAAGAGTAGAAAGCGTTCTCCAATGAGCCGAACAGGCATGTATCGCAGATCTATACAACTTGCTGCGATGAAATGTTTTGCGAAGGAAATTGTCCACCATGCAGAGCTAACAGAACTAACTCGACTGTTTGCCTTTCGCTCTTGCGATATCGAGGCTACCCCTTTGCTCAAAACAGGACCTTTTGTCACCTTAAAAGGCCAATGGAATCCAAACTTGATATAGTTGTAAGTTCACTGATAGCATTTTGTTCACTTGCTCCGAGTCAGCTGTAGTGAAACGTGATTCATGTTTTTAAAAGAGTGCCTCATTTTTTTGTTGCTGTTATTTTCCTTAAATTTCTTACAAGCCCATAAAGCCAGATATCTCAAGATGTTATTGTGGTATTTGTTTATTTATTTTTTGTCCTGTTGTTTTCACTTATTTCTTTAAAGTTGTTTTTAATTTCTTCATGCCTTTTCTTCTTCGACGCGAATCGGTGTCTCGATCAGTGCTCAATGTCATTATGTACAACGAAAATCTTGCTTCAAACAAGTGATACTGAAATACTAGCTTTCTTTGAAAATTCTCTCTCTCTCTCTCTCTCTCTCTCTCTCTCTCTCTCTCTCTCTCTATCTCTATCTCTCTCTCTTTTTCTGTGTGTGCATTTTTCTCGCTATCTCTATCTATCTATCTATCTATCTATCTATTTCAATATTATAAATTTCGTGGTAAAAAAACAAAACAGAATTCGTAGGGTGCTCTACTATAGGAATGTATAGTTGTCATATCTACCTAAATTTTGGATATCTATTTCTATATCTATCTATTCCTCTCTATCTGCCTACTCTTATCTGTAACTCTTAATTACTCTTACACTGGAAATTCAGCCTCTCTTCTACCCCATCCTAGCCACGTACACACGCAAGTCATACATACACAAAACATCTCTCTCTGAACCTCCTCAAGTCAGGTTGCTTTCGGCCCCAGTGACCTTGTGTTCACTTCTCCCTCCCGCTATCATCCCGAACCGAATGGCGTCAGCTAGGGTCAAAGATCAGAAGACTGACCAGCTCAGGAGGGACAGGGGTCATCACTCGAGGAGATAATGATCTGTCGCGGCCTGGAGACCGCACTAATGAGGCCCAGGACTTGGCCTTTTCTCTTATACCCCGATGATTCAACTCAGCGGCCAGCTCGACTCTGCGTTCCCCCATTACTTGATCTCTTTCTTTGCAAAGTCCAATATCTACATTGTTTTAGTTGTACTAGTTAGAAGGTCAATGCATACATTGATGGATTAATTTTTGTAATCGAAGGAAGAACAGAAAAATTGACGTTATGCAAACATTTCCCGGTGCCTATCCGGGTTGTGGTCAGTTATAGTGATGGATGGCTGATTTACACCTGAAAATTCAAATAGCAAAGTTCAGGTTGTGAATGCCTGTTGGCGATCCTTGAAATTCAGCGGAGGAAAAATTGCTGCACTGCAGATTTTGTTTTCAAGTGTGATTGCTTTAGCAACATAAAATTAAAGATTTTGTAACTGCATAACTGAGATGGTGAAAAGCGTTCTAGAGAGAAAAAAAAGAGATGCTGTGTGAGTTCCATCTGCCTGTCTAGATTTCCTCCCTAAGTTGTTGACTATAGTCGATCGCTATCTCTACCTATTCGCCCTACAATTGTCCCCACTGTTTATTCACGGATGTCTACTATCAATAGAATTGGCAAATTCAAAGCTGCACACACTATCATACGTCATGAAATTAAATAATGATTTCGACACTTGTACAAAGCTCAAAATATTTTTACAAGAAGTTAAATAATACAAAGATTCAACATGTGCACAATCCGATTCCCAACGAAAGCTGTGCGTTTGTACATGTATGTACTCACAAATAAATTTTGACAATAAGCAATATCCCCTCTATATCTTTCATTTGCTGAAACTCGCACAACCGGTTATAAATATTGCACGGCGGGCGACCACGGCATGGTGGTTTGCTGTTTGTTTGTTTTTTTGTTTGTGTGTGTGTTCTTTTTTCTGCATTTCGATAGGAAAGGACACTGAATTAAACACAAAACCAACAAACCTGAGTTTTGAAATTTAGGTATATGAATATTCCTGTGACACTATGGAAAAAACGGGGGGTCATGAACGGTGGATGTAGAAACTAAAAAGTGTAATGGGGTGTGATTACTCGGGATTCGGCAGCCGTCCCACATGTATTCAGTTTACTTCGCGACCTGTAATTGTGTGCTTCAGTAGGCTGGGCTGTCAGTTTCATGGTTGGCTGCTAACTCGAGCTGGAGGCCGGGCAGTCTATCTAGTAAGTACTGGTGGTCAAGCGGTCACTGGTCGAACCGTGGAGGGTGCGACACTAAAACATAATGACCACGACGAGAGGCGGAGAGGACGTCTGTTTATATACAAGAAGACAATTGTAGGGCGAATACGTGGAGATAGCGATCGACTAGGAAACGGAGCAGATTCCTGGAGTTGATTCTGCCATTATGGCATATCCGTACGAACCTGAACCTATCTCCGTAAGAGATGTCACATAGGGCGGGAATTTTCTTTTCCCTTTTATCTTGAAGTAAAATGGCGGCGTGTAATTTGAGCGTTCAGAAATCTATATCTTACAATACTTTAGAAAGGTGCGGTTGGAACTCTTCTTTTTTCCAGACCAAAAAGGTCGACTATAAAAGCTATTTATGGTTTCCTTAAGTGAGCTCAAAATATGCATTTCTGTTGTCGTACATGAATGAAGTAAGTGTCCTAAATATTGCAATAGTATAGTTTTTCTTATTTTTATATATATGACGAGAAGTCTTTTATATTGGTAGGAAAAGAAGGCTCAAAGACTATGGAGACCGTTAAAAAGGCAACTACAATGAGTATTTAAAGACACGCAAAAAGGTTTACACGTTGCTAACATAATGGTCTATCTCAAAGTCAGTCGTTTTGAGAAAAACGAAAACGCTGCGTCAAATGACTGTTTAATAGGATGTTCACGAGGTTTACAATATTTATAATAATAATAATAATAATAGTAATAAAATAATAATAACAATAATAATAATAATAATGATAATAATAATAATGATGATGATGATGATAATAATAATAATAATAATAATAATAACAATAATAAATAATAATAATGATGATGATGATGATAACAATAATAATAATAATAATAATAATAATAATAATAATAATAATAATAATAATAATGATAATAATCGAATTTGGGCACAGCCGAATTTAATTATTTCTAGGTTGAATTAATTCAAGTTACAAAGTTAGATATGGTGGGTCAGTGAGTTTTTCGTCGAACTCGGCTAGCAGCTTCAAGCTGCCAGTAATAGAAGGGTTTTTCAATATTTCAAATTATGCCGTTTCTTCTCTGCTTTATAATGCCGCTTTAACATAGAACTTTTAGGACACAATCAAGTATTTGGAGAAGGCTAATGTAATCTATTGATTTTGTCATCAGTCGAAATAAGGGATAGAAGTTATAAGTACCAAAGCTAGAGTCCAATCTAATAAACATCAGTCTACAGATTGATTATGATAGTCAGTCCATAACAGCCTAAAATATCGTTGTGTGTAACTTTTCCTTATCAGCCTGAAATGTTACAAAATGGGCGTCTCACCACCATTTAAAATGTTTCCTTTGTTTTTTTGTCCCCATACATCTTATGTATTCATTTAAATCGCATTTGTCTTGTTCTTTCCTCAGGCCTATCTTTTCCCGCATAGTTCTATCTTTGAGTTTCTCCTCAACGCCTTCTCTTTTTTTTTTCTCTCTTTATCCAAGTTCACTTCAATACCCATCTCTCTTTCGTTCTGCCTTTATTGTCTGTCTATCCCTCTCTCACCATCTATTTTTCCCAAGCCATGAATTTCTACTGCATGCCTGCATGGTTATCTTAATCTAGATTTAGATCTTGATGCATCGGGCTTCGCTAGGCTTTTTTTACCCATTCGGCTCTCCGGTCTCCCAGACATGCATGCGCCCCCCCCTCTCTCTCCCCTTCCATCTCTCTCCCTCCATCTCTCTTATCTCCCTCTATGTCTGTCTGTCTGTCTGTCTGTCTGTCTGTCTCTCTCTCTCTCTCTCTCTCTCTCTCTCTCTCTCTGGGGCGTGTGTCACTAAACACCATCTTCTGACTCTGTCAGCCCTGCCGGCTTTTAAGTTCCAGCATAGACAACGCTCTTTCTCGTTAATTTTAATTAGCGAATTATAGCACACAAAAAAAAAACAACTGAGAAACAAAAGGATGGGGGTAGCAATTTTCCGGACCTGTAGTACTTGATGAAAAAATTCTCAATTCTTTAACATATTGGATTTGATGAAAGTTTCAGAAATGGAGTAATTTCACGATAGTGTATGTTTGAGCGATAATCATATGGAATAGTCTCTCATGAACACCAATCCAAGATTAGGTACCACAACAGGTTATATACAGCTCACAGCATGTTTACGTTCCCGTTTTCTGAGTAACAGAGGGAGAAAAGGAAACAAATAACTTTTTATAACTTTAATTTAACTCTGTATCTTGGACAATTTAACTTATTTAAAATCATGTGAGCATATTGCATGAAATAATTTTTTTCTCAATTCAAAGTAAAACGCACTATCCTATGACCCAGAGTAACCTTAGCAATTTACTATCAGCGATTGTTCATTTAATATGTGATAAACGGCAAAAGGTTACTCTTGTATTCGCTAACCTGTATTTATCAGTCAATGAAACAATGGCACACTTTTCAATTGAAATGTTATAGCACAATACATAATTATCAAGAAAGAGGGAGAAAAATTAGTAAGGAGTCTTATCAACTCTTCAGAAAAGTTGATATACTGTTTTGCCAAACACAGCTCTTCTTCGTATTGCATGTCCCTCATACCAATCACGTAATCAAACAAATTGCATCTTACACAACTTTGCCTGCCGGCGATAGAAAAAATTCAGCATTGATCATTTAGCTTGCTAAGCTTGCTTTTAGGCAAAGTAAATTTTCAAATTTTGCGAATATTAGAATACCCCATATATCGTCAGACTTCGCACTAAAAACTTAACTACAAAGGGGCATTCGTTTTGATACAGTAATCTTAAGGCAAGCGGAAGAATATTGCTTCTTAGATCAACATAAAACTTGTGTAAACCACAAACTGGAACAAAGGCGATTCGGATTTTTACTTTGAACTTGAAGCTCGAAAACAAAAACTAAACATTGCATGCCTTTCAGAACAAAATAATCACAGTGGCAAATTTAAGTAACACTACTTCAAAAGTTACAAAAACTAAAGTCCATTCACCTGCTTGTGCAATGTTAAAATTCTTATTAAACGTCGGGTGAACGGCTTTTTCACAGAACTTTGCATTTATAAAGTTCTGTTCCAACCTCTCTAATATAAATCTAATGGGGTGTAGGAAGAGGGGAGGGTGATTATCTTGTTTTCTTTTTACATCTGAAAAACTCCGAAAATTCTTCAAGTGTTTACAAACCGCTCCCTTTTCCCAGCCAGTAAAATGCCATGACTTCAGCTGAAAAGGCTTAAAGATATAAAGTAGGCCTAATCTCGTCGCCCCAACTAAACAAATACCTCTTCTGACAAAACAAAGACTTGAACAAATAATAACCCTCAACTTTCTTTAGCAACAGCTTCACATCCAATTCTTCTGAAGCAGGTGCCGCTACTTGACATTTTATACCCCCTGTGCCTCTTGTAGTCAGAGGAAAATGTTCAATGATGTCTCAAGAAAAGCAATTCATATCCAACAACTCTTATATTCCGCGTTGTCAGCCCCAGCGTTGTAAACAAGACAAGACAAAATTTCGGCTGGAGACCTGTTGACAGCTGAACTCGAAGGGGATGTTGAGTGCTCCAAGGAGGGGTTACTTAATGTCTACACACTGTTCTCTACAGCCTCGCAGAGAGGAAAGAAGAGCGCCCCCCTTCCCACAATCAGCGCCAACATCCGCCTTGACTGATAACTAGAGATCATCAAACGTAACTGTCGCCTCAGTAAGCTCGTCTCCGCTTCTTCACGGCACCAGACCAGGAAACAAACGGTTGCCAAAGCAACGAGTTGCGGTTCAGAAATTGTGGGAGAACTGCCCGAAAATAGCTCTATCAATAAACACAAGTATACTTAACTGATACAGAAATAGATTTAGTAGTTCACTCTGCTGCCAACGCTTGATGAAAAGATGTGGTAGGCATTGTGTTAGAACAGAAAGATTTCAAAGTGACAGGCAACTAAAAGGGGCTTTTGCAGTATCTACTAACAGCCGGAAGAGCTCGTATTTTTAAAAGCCTGTAGGCGAGGGGCGAGGGGGATGTGTGTTAAAGTCCACCCTGCTTTACAGCCTTTCTCTACACCTTCATTATATTTGCCCAATTATACTAAAAATAAATTCCTAGTTCCTAACTTTAGAACCTGCTGTTATTTTTTTAGCTTTAAATTTGCTTTCTGGTCTTACTCGACCAGCTGAATCTCTAATCTAATTTCGTGCCTCAGAGTTTGAAATAATATATCCGCCCTTGCTCTGTGAAGAACAATACCAGTCTAAACGATGGCTTTGAAGGATATCGCTAAAAAAGTCGAATAATTGTGGTGATCTTAAAATAACAAAAAGATGTCTTGTTTTCGGCGAAAAAAACTTACATCAAAGAGAGAACTGGATAATTTAGTCGTATAAAAAATAAATTAGCGAAATTACCGCAAATAAGTGTGATAAAACACTACAAGAATCCAATTACAGGGCCAACAGATCCAAGTTTTTCGTGAAAACTTGCACAAGCTTTCTGATCTAAAATCTACTATGAATGTCCTATATAATTTAAACTTTAAATGTTGTCCACGGATCTTGCATGAGTTTAGAAAGAGTACGCTTGAAACTGTAAGTCCATTTCATAAATAAGTTTCCAACCTCCATCAATCAATAACCATAAGGTATTGAATGAAAAAATTTAGCTCAGGGTACCTTTATCATTATGTCCTTTTCAACGTCATATCAACCATTGTCAAAACTTTTCTGAATCTACCTTAACTAGCTTATTTTTTAAATGCAGTTACATAAGGGCATTTAACAAGTACTTTGTAATATTTTTGTTGCATGAATAATGTCATCTTATGTCTCAAATAGCTGAGTGCGAAGGTGTTATTTTATAATGTTAGAATATGCGAAAATCACAAGAAGCAGGGGTCACGTGAGTAGCGAGTGTGCTCCAGCAGTTCCCACTGATAGCCCGCCGAAATGACTGTCACTGCCCAAGCTTTGTGCACTGACGCACTGTCGTGATAAAAAAAAAAAACAGTGCCTGATTCGAACAGGCCGGGTTGCTTCTTTAGAATGGCGGGTTCGAGTTTATCTTGCAGCTCGTATTAAAGGTAATTTGAATAGGTTGTAGTAACTATAGGCCCAGGCCAGCAACAACACACCATTTACGTGAAAAAACATGCCCATAACATTGGGGGGCTCTTGGTTGAGTTGCACTTTCTCTGGACGGGGCGCATCACTCTCCATTCGGCTGATTGCTAATTAGTCTCAGTATCCCAAGAGTACACCCAAGTCTCATCGCCGGCGATTATCCTACCAATTATGTCATTTTGCTTATTTGGACATCTCCGAAAAAAATTTCTTGAATAAAATGACCATGACACCTTCTGCTCGTCTATCAACAACACGGAAGCCCATTTTGAAAATATCTTTTTCTTGTTAAGTTTTTATGTTAGAATTCAAAAGACCAAATTTCTTACATTAATATTTATTCAGAAGTCTCTTAGTAAGCTTTTCATCTGTCATCATTCAAATGAAAAAAGAAATTTAAAGATGTTTGCCTCTACGCTTGCTGTCACATGTCGTACAGGACGAGTGTCAACTTTTGTGTCGTCTCGTGTCTGTACAGCAGGTTCTACTCGCTTTCTTACTGTCTGAATAAAAGGAGCATTTTCTGCTAAAACAATGGCTATATCTTTGTGTCTGTATGTTGTCTTTGCACTATCGACGGTACCCATCGATGACATAGCTGATGAGCATGGAGTAGACCTACTCCTGTATGCGATATACCTACTCTTGTATGCGATAGACCTACTCCTGTATGCGATAGACCTACTCTTGTATGCGATAGACCTACTCCTGTATGCGGATGACATCCAGCTCAACACTCCGATCTCCACGGGTGACGAGTCATCGAGCCTCGAAAAATTGTCAAGTTGCTTAAAGAACATCTCTCAGTAGATGGAGCTTAGCAAGCTAAAAATGAACAGGGGCAAGACTGGTGTGAAGGTGTTTGGTACTGATAAAACTCTAAAAATAGCCAAGTCTTCTAACGTTATTGTTAACAATATTGTGAAATCAATCTGTCACACTGTGTGAAGAATCAAGAATGTTGTTTCGATAGTAAACTTTTGATGTATGCCCAAATAACCAATGTTTTTAAACAAACATTCCTACAAATAAGAACTACAGCTAATTTGGATTTAAATATTTGCTAAGTTCTTGGTAAACTCCCTCGTTATAAGTAATCTGGATTATAACAACAAATTTCTTGCTAACTTGCATTCAACTTCTATAAATAGATTGCAAACACATACACACACTTAGTTTAAAACCGATCAAGCAGAATACGAGTAGTTTAAGGTAGGAAAAGTTATGCCACTTCCTAAAGCACTTCAGTTTACCTACAGAAGAGCTGATTGGTTTTAAAACAGTTTAAAATGTAGCCTTAAAATGAAATAAATGTCTCCTATATTATTTTTCAATATAGATTGACATGGGCTTCAAGTCCAAGCATGTAACTTAGAACCCTTATAGCGTATTATGTCTCAAACTCTGCCGTGGATAAATGAAATGCAGTATCTCTTATATGGTTTACACTGCAGAAACTGCTTTTCGTTTGTCCCAGGCAGAACTGTCTATTAAGGTCTTAAAGTAGTAACAAATATATTACACCACCTAGTTTTAAGTATGAACGTGTCATCTCTGTCAATAGACTAAAACTTAAGTGTTATTAATCATCATTCTAAAAAGTGCATCTCTTTAAAATCTTTCAAATGCAGTATAAAGACCCATCATTTTAGACGGGCATTCCACTGCAAGTTCCTCAGCAGTCTGCTGCATAAAAGCATTTTAAACCTAACCATGCACGCATGTTGTCTAAGATCCTTTATTGCTTTGAAAATATCAGTTTAAGCCATTTTTAAATAATGATTTGATAAACATAGTTAGTCACATGTACTCTAAAACATGATTATTTAAAATATGGCTTAAACATGTGTATACGTCTTTTTAAAGTCTAAATTTATATTTATTTTCTTATACAATATATTTTAACACACATGCACGTGTTTTACATTCCTGTCGATTTCAATTTAATTGTATGTCTCTACCACATACGTCAAATGTTGCATCTATTTTAATATTTTATACCAGTCTATCTCCTTTATCTCTTACATAGGCCAACTTCCTTGTTCCTGTATTATATAGTTTTATGCAACGTCTTTTTTGTTTGTAGTTTTTTGTTTTTTTATAAATCAACTTCAGAGCCTAGACCATTTTAAACGGGTGAATCATGGCGCGATATGAATGTTGCTAAATAGATAAAAATGTTTCTTTTCTCAAAAGAACAGAAAATTTGATGATGGCACGGACGTCATATCTTGAAAACGTTTGGTGTAGTGGTGAGTTTCCCATTGTATAGGCCTTTTTAATTTGATCCAACAGGCATTAGAAAAATGGAGGCCATTCCGAATCCGTTTAGCATAGCACAAAAAATTTTAATGAACATTTTCTAAATGATCGACGATTATGTGAGCAAAATGTCATGCATAAATCCCTCGATGTTTGAATTTTACAGATAAGAGAAAATTGTTGACCTTGTATCTTGTTGTTTCTGTTTGATTTCTCTCATGTTTGAACCTAGGACCTAATACCAAATACAAAAGACTATTAGATTTGTTCACAGCTTTGTTCCACAAGTAACACCTGTGCTAGGCTCTCATTTCTTTCTTGAAATGTCTGTGTAATAATCCACATGTTTTATAATTCTTTACAAGAACATGCATTTTTTCTTATTGTTGCCTTAGAATAAAAATTCTCACTCACCAGTCTTTTCAGCGTTGCATAGAGACCAGGAGCGGTTGCCTCAAGATCGGAACGGAATGAACTTGCTGTGTGTCCTGATGCTTCGTTAGGTCACTGAGTCGATTTGCCAGGTGAACGGTGGCCAGCCTGACTGTGACGATGCAACAGATCACAATGGTAAGAATGCAATGCGAGTAGTAATGAAATACGAACGTTTTTTGTTTTGTTTTGGAAGCGCTAGTTTTAGAGAAAAAATGATAGTCAAGAACTACAGTTACTAGATTCAAAGGTCGATGTACATGTAACTATTTATTCAGTCATTAATACACTGCAGATATTTCTTGAGAGGCTATTTGTTATCAATTTACTTTCTTCCAGGCTCCCTACAGTACTGACAAGATTCCTCACAGCCCTGTAGTCTCATACTACAACTGAGTGGAGTGAGCAAAAAGGGAGCGCAAATCCTTTCCTAAAACCAGAATAATTGTTCTGCTTTGGAGTTGAATGTTTGATTTCCCTGTCGAACATATTATGACAGTTATGTCAAATACATCCACACTGTAAAACGTGTGTTTTGCTTCTTGAGAAAATGTTGTCTTAAACTAAAAAAGAAAGAAATATTATACATGTACGAGCTTATTAAACGAACCCAGAACTACTATTTTCTCAATCAAAAATTGTGCTGTTTACGTGCCATATTGTCGATGGCGATGTGTAGGCTACTAGTTGTTTTATTTTGGAGCATGCTACACTATAGATCAATTTCGACCAACTCTTCTGTTTCCACTTTGAGTATAATGTTGGTGAGATGCAGAACGAAGTACGTGCAGTAAAAAGAGTTTCAGATCATACGTTAACCAGTTTCATTCTCATACAATTTTTTGTGTGATAACTTTCTTGAAGATAATTGTAAATGCAAGTTTTTGTTCAGACCGTATCATATTACTTTATAATGATCAGCTGCAAATTTTAGCTCAAAGAAGACATGTATCTGAACTCCTTCGTTGTCATATTAAGTAAAGAAGGGTTATTTTAGATTCTCCAATAAAACGGGATGTTGGATAAATTTATGAGTAACAATCATCAACGTTTCAAATTGCAATCGGTTATTTAAAAGATTTCACGCGAAAAAAACGCCTTTGCATAGGAATCCAAAGCTCAGAACATTTGGAGCTTGTATAAAACTTGCATGTTAAGGCCCATTCAATGCTTTACGGTCTGTGTTTTACGCTACATGGTTATTGTGGTGATTGTCTTGTAAAGCGTGGCGGTCCCATACGAACTCGCACTGCATATTCTCAGACATAAAGCCAATGTATTCAATCTGAAAAGAAATTGAAGCAGATTGCTGGATGCGGGATGTACACCTCTGACAAAGAAACCTGCCAAGTAACAGACTTCGTTACAATGACACTTCAAAAGCTTTGTTTCACTTAATGCATCCGGTTTCTCTTTGGTCAGTTCTCATATTTAGGGGGGAAAGATTATTTAAAACTGAGCCGCGAGAATATATATATATATATATATAAAAATCTGATGGAAATCAAAGATGGTGTATTTGATAAAACAACGGAATCTTTTCAGACAACTAAGAAATGTGTGCGTCCAGTATAGCAGGCCACCATTTGGTGGCGCCAGAAATTTCGTTGTCAGCAAAGAGGACATTGAAAATGAGAAACACAGTTATTTTCTTTCGAGGCTTATTTGGCGTATCCATTGTGCTAAAAATATGCTTTCTCGGCTTTTCTTTAAGGTGCAAAGAAGGCGGAAGGTTACCATAATATTCTAGATCAAGTCCAAACATCCTGTGCTTCTCTCAGCGCCGCCAACCTATGTCCACGTGTGCCTGCAAATCGTGCATGCGATAATCCCTCATATTAGCCCCTGAATCTTAACGTGGGGTGCCTGTTGTCTTTGGTACAACAAACGGTTGGAATTGCAATGGTTTACGATCCAGAACATTTCCGTACGAAAGCAATCGCTGTTGCCTAGGATGACAAAGCACCAAACGCAAGAAATATTGACTTCTGTATTGTCTGCTTTCTCTATTGTTTTACACCTTTTATCTCTGTGCCTAAAACGGCTGCAAAAAAACTCTTCGTTTCTCTTCGTTTCTTTTAAAGGTTTAGAACTAGAAAATTTATTTTTGGTCAACCAGCGATAAATAGATAAAAAAAATAACTTTATCTTTATTTAAAACAGGGGGATGTGTTCTGTAAAATCTTCAAAAAAGCAATAAAAAAGCATTGCGCGATATTGGAAATACATTTTAGTAAGCAAATTTCCATTTACACCATAGAAGAAGACCGAAAACTCAATTGGCATTCCATAAATAGATACCATCAGTGGAGAAGATAATTTGTAAGAGTTTGAGTAAAAATAGATTTACAAATTTTAGCTGAGAAAAAATTTTATAATTATAAAATACTCTCAAACGAACAAAAATTGGTACAAATCAATTCTAGCTGCAAAGAAGTCAAAACGAGGACATGTTTTTCACTGAAGATACTGCAATTTGATTGTCCCAGGCAGGAAATGAAACTATGGGCCCAGAAAATGTAAACAGAAAGTGTCATTCTCAACGCTTTTGGGGGCTACAATATGAGCAGAACCGCAGGAAAATCAGGTTCTGCATAAAACAATAAGGCCGATGAGATATTTTACTAAATTATCTTCCATGTTCATAAAACAGTTCACAAAAGTCTGAGATCATACATGCGATTGAGTTCACCAAGCCTGGTGTAGATTCTCTTTGGTCTTGTCTTTGCAATGGCCCTAGACGTGTATTGTGTCAATGTCAGCAGGAAGATCAACTGGACATCGCAAAGGTAAAAAAATATCTTTGCAACAAAGACTCTGCTAGCGTACTAGATGTACTGGTGACTAGTTCTTGTTTTTTTATCCTACCAAAGAGGAAACGGTTTTAATACTTTGCATGAAGGAAAAAAAGATGCAAGATATCAGGTTTTGATTTGTTTAATTATCGCAGCGGGAAGATGGAAAAGCTCCTAGATTGCCCGTAAAATGATAGTTATTGCAAATACACTTATAAATTGTTTGTAAATCGGTCCTAACGAAAGAGTCAAAGCAGCACTTGAAAGCTTTTTACATCGCCATAAAGGAAATGAAATTAGTATCTTGAAAGTGATCTCTGAACGCGTGGAGAACTGAAGCATGATAAAATCTGAGAAGCAACTTCCCATCAATATAACTTATAACTAAACAACCTGGTGTAGGACACGTGGAAAAAAATTTTTAATTACGTTTACTGAGTTGAAATAACTTCAAGACAAGGATTCGCAATTGAGATAGACCTAAATAAAAGAATGGCCACCCCACAGACACTTTTCGCAATTTTAAAGGCTCAGTGTAAATACAATGTAAACAATCTGATGTCCCTGTCCGAAAAAAGACTCTGAAATGTAAAGGTCAATCGCAGCAACACAATGCACTGAATGCAGGACACTAATGGGAAATTTTAAGACCGGGATGAAGTGAAGTTTTTCAATTTATCAGAGAAATGTTCAAGATTCCACAAAAAAGTTACTGTTAGTGTTTATGAGTCCTAAATAAAAACCAAACAGTAAGAAAACAAATATAGAGTTTTTGAGTAATTCAAATATTAGAAAGAACTTGGAATTTTTCATGTATTGCCAGGGAAGTTGATGATATGAAGAAAGAGATCAGTCACAGGGTATTACTTTTTTACTTTTGGATTTGAGTCTATGCAGTAATCTTGAAGATGAATCTAAGAAAATAATAAAGAGAAAAGCAACGAAGCTGAGCCTATCTACGTCCGTTTGATACCTAAAAAGTAGAATAATGAGAAACGTCAAAAAATCTTAGGACAACAAATATACATTGCCGATTGGTTCTTCTGTAAACTAATAAGAAATTTTAGATATCTTTGAATCACAGAAATCAACTCTTTTTTTGCCTTTGGAATATATGTCTCAGGCTAACTATTTTCCTACATTTTAATCTTTATATGGAATATCGCGAATCAATGATCTACTGAAATTCCTGCTTCGGAATCAGAAAGTTTCAAAGATAGAATCTCTTTGACCCTCTTTTGACCTTTTTGATGGGATAAGATTATGTCAATATCATTCTGCTCAAATGTCTTTTATTTCTTCTAATACTGGGAATCGATTTCATGTGATTTATTATGCTAAATCATTAACGTTTTATCAGAAACAAACGAACTGAACACATTTTTAAGTTGCGAATTACAAGGCGATTTTAAACCATATCTTTTTTTAAAGAGCTAGTTCAATTTCAAAAGTATGAGCTATTCACTACCGGTTTCCGTCGATATGTCCGAGTGAACATCTGAATAGTATCTCCAAATGGAATGGAACATCCAAAGTTTTGTGAAAACCGTGACGAAATCAATAAGCTTAGACAGGTATGGCCTACAAATTGATAAAGGATTCATTTAGATTTTTAAAAAAAACAATTTGATTTTAAAAAGTGCATCACATTTAGTCATCATTCTGGTTCTCTGTTTGAGAGCGTAAGGATAAATTACGCCGTAGATGAATACTCCTACGATGATTTTAAAGTGGGCCGCAACGTTTAAAATTTTCCAACCACACATATTATTCTACTTTTAAAATCATCAGGACTTTTCTCAAAAGGCTTTTTTTATAATCTGTTTCTGAGCTTGCATGTGTGGGGTTTTCAACAATTCTGGTTACAAGTGCTTTTCTAGTATTGTTATTGATGAAGCCAAAAGGTGAAATGTTGTTTTGTTGTGTACATACATTGTCTTCATAAATTCAAGTTGGGTGATTGGCACATTCATTTCTTTATATTTTTATTCTCCACCCGCGAATCCTTCGGATCCTTGGGTTTATTCTCACGATTTAAATATCTGCTTCGATTTTAATTAAAATTAGTAGTAGTAGTGGTGGTGGTAGTAGTAGTTACTGTAGTAGTAGTAGTAGTAGTAGTAGTAGTAGTAGTAGTAGTAGTAGTAGTAGTAGCAGCAGCAGCAGAGGAGAAATAGTAATTGTAGTAGTAGTAGTAGTAGTAGTA